>JAGFNQ010007582.1:95727-129509 GCA_024364735.1 Boesenbergia rotunda | reverse complement strand
TCCTAATATTGTGTCAGGTTTAGGGGGAGTCATAATCGAAAGAAATTAATGTACTTCATTTTCTGATTATTTTAAATTTATTATTGCTATTATGTAATTCTTTTTGTTTGAATCAACCCTAAGACTCAGAGGAAGATCAACTTGTGGTCAACAAACTTCTTAGGACTGTGTCAGACTTAGGGAGAGTTCAAATTAAAAGAACTATTAGAAGTTTAAAAAATACTATATTTTCAAAACCTTCAAAATACATCTTAATTCCTTTTATAATTCTTTTCGTTTGAATCAATCCCTAATACTCAGAGGAAGATCAACTTGTAGTCAACAAGCTTCCTAGGACTGTGGTAAGTTTAGGGGGAGGTTCAAATTAAAAAAACATTAGAAGTATCAAAAATATTATATTTAAAAAAAAGAAAAACACTCTACTTTTGAAAATACGATATTCTCATTTTCTAAAACATATCTTGAAAATTATTTTGTCTTTTGAATACTTTTCAAAATACATTGAAAATACTTTATCTTGAGTTTGGAAAAATCTCCAAGACATATAGGAATGTTTTCCTTGTAGTTAATAAGGTTTCCTAAGACTGTGTCAGATTGGAGAGGAATCCAAATCAAGAAATATATTATTTTTCAAAAATCAAAATATATTGAAAATACTTTATCTTGATTGAAAATTTCTAAGACACATAAGAAATTTTCTTGTAGCCAACAAGATTCCTAAGACTGTGTCAGATTAGGGAAATTCAAATCAATAAAGTACTTGGTCTTGTTAATAAAAAATAGGAGGATTTTTTAAAATTATTTTTTTCTAATAGAAACTTAAATATTTTAAAAAATTGTATTGTTGGTACAAATTCCTAACTTAAAATCTTTGTTATTATACTTTATTTATTTTTGATGTATGTCAAAGGGGGAGGAGTACCTTAAGTTAGATTTTTTCGATTTCTCCCAAGATTAAACCTAGAACCCTTAGACCTAATCTAACTTAAGATTATTGTAAAACATCAAAATGGGGGAGATTGTTGGTGCAAAGAGTATCAGTCATGAGCAGTCAACCTCTAGTGTTTCGATGTTTGATAATATACTAAGGTTTAGTCAAATTGAACAAGGGTTAAGCCAAACAGGACCTGATATTTGGTAGGGTAAATCCAAGTTTGATCAGTTTGACAAAGGGTTAGCCAAATAAGACCTGATGTTTGGCGGTGATAATATACTAAGCTTCTGTCAAAGTGATTAAGGGCTAAACCAAACAGGACCTGATGTTTGGTAGGGAAAACTCAGGTTTGATCAATTTGACAAAGTATCAGCCAAACATGATCTGATGTTTGGAAGAAAGAATAGTACCCAGGGTTGTTCAATTGACTAAGGGATTAATCCAAACTGGACTTGAAGTTTGGGATTATACTTACCTGAAGGTTGGAAGAGAGAAGTCTAGCCAGGGTTATGATGACTAGCAAAGAAGTCATTATGAAGGAAGAAATCCTGGTGAGTAAAGTTAGGTCCTAGTGAGTGAAGCTAGGTGGAAGAAATCCTGGTGAGTGAAGCTGGGTCATAGTGAGTGAAGCTAGGTGGAGGAAATCCTGGTGAGTGAAGCTACGTGGACGAAGTCCTGGTAAGCGAAGCTGGGCAAGAAGTCTTGACTTGCAGGGTTGAGCACGAAGTCCTGGTCAGCGATCGAGCAACGGAGTCTTTGCCAAGCAAGGACTACGGACAGAAATAGAGACGGGTTGAGGATCGAACGTGTCAAGATCCGGGTGTCTCGGAGGCCAAGTACGAAGTCGTGGTCCGGGGGACTGAGCAAAAGACTTAGCCGAGCGGGGATCGTGGATAGAAGTAGAGATGGGTCGAGGTCGGACCTCTCAAGATTTGAGTTCTCGGAGGCTGAGCAAAAGTCCAACTGGAGGTCCCGATTGGCAAAAGACAACTTCTCCAGAGTGGAGTAGGTGAGGATGCGTTCCTCGGGAAAGGGAACAGTAGGTGTCGGTTCGACCTAGGATTTTGGTTGAAATCCAAAGTCAAAACAGTAGGCAAAAGGCAACCTCTCCAGGGTGGAGTAGGTGAGGACACGTTCCCTAGGAAAGAGAACAGTAGGCGTCGGTTCGACCTAGGATTTCAGTTGAAATCCAAAGTCAGAACCAGATAGCTCTGGTTGTCACTAAAGCATAAGATTATTTGTCTGCTTATTGTATGTTCTGTTGTCTTGTAGATACCTAGAGTTGAAGGCAAGATAGGAGAGCAAATACAATATAGCCTGGGAAAAGGCTTCCCAGGCGCCTGATATGAATCAGGTGCCTTGGGTGGTGGGCGCCTTGGGTTCATGGTGTCCATCACAGGCACCTAACATTCCAGGCTCTTGAAGCTTACCAGGTGCCTGATTGTTAATAAGCGCCTCAGAAGCATGCTTTATCCTTGCGCCGAGTTCGCTCCTACAGTTCAATTTTGACTACTTATGAGGCGCCCCAGAAGCTTATTAGGCGCCCGAGAACCTAGTATAAAAAGGGGTTCGACCCCTCACTTCAGATCATCATGTTTTCCATCTACTTATTCATTTTGTGCAAAGCAAAAGTGCTCAAGGCGAAGCTTTGCGACGAAGGAGGCTCCAGGAGGAAGTATGCGATGCTTCGGAGTTCCAGATTGGTCAGGATCATCAAGTTTGTTTGGTTTGCTTTTAATTTATAAGTTGTAATTATTCTTTATATTTGTGCTTGCATTTCAAACTGTAAGACATGTTTTCTCTGCTTCTGGAAATTTTAGAATGGAGACCAATAGTGGACTCACACCGAGTACATAGGCCTTGGTCGTACTGACCATGAGGGGTTGAGAACCGAGTAAATAAATTTCACGTTTCTACTATTTTATTTTCTTTATTTATTAGTTCGCTGCGTATTAACTTTTCTGATAGAAAGATGATTGAATGAATGACAAAAATTTATGAAAAGAAGCAAGTCGATATTCACCCCCTCTATCGACGCCACCGATCCTACAAATTAAACCTTAACTTAATCAAACTTAAACTTAATTAAACTTTAACAAATCAAACCTAAACTTAATTAAATCAATACTTAATTAAACCTTAACTTAATCAAACTTAAACTTAATTAAACCTTATCTTAATCATAGCTAAACTTAATTAAATCATAATTTAACTTAATTAAACTTCAACTTAATTAAAACTTTTACTGAATTAAAACTCAATTAAAATTCAACTTAATTAAAACTTCAAATCAATTAAAATTCAACTCAATTTAAATTTTAAAATAACTAAACCTAATGTACCGTAATTAAAATGTAAACTTAATTAAAATTTTACACAAATTAAATATTTTACCTTAATTAAAACATTAACGTAGTTACAATTTAACATTAATGTAACTTGAACAAATCATGCTAAGCATCTCTTTAAACCCTCCGCGACCATGGCCTCGTCGGACGGCGCCGGCCGGCCGGCGCCGGTCGGCGGTCGCCGACCGCCGGTCGCAGTCGTCGGTCGCCGGCCGGCGGTCGTCCGTCGCCGGCCGGCGGTCGTCGGTCGTCGGTCGTCGGACGCCGGCCGGCAGCGGTCGTCGGACGCCGGCCGGCAGCGGTCGTCGGACGCCGGCCGGCAGCGGTCGTCGGACGCCGGCCGGCAGCGGTCGTCGGTCGCCGGCCGGCAACGGTCGTCGGTCGCCGGCCGACCGACGGCGGTCGTTAGTCGTCAACCGTAGTCGTCGGTCATCAGCCACTAATCTTTGATTACATTACAGGATGGATTACCCCTCACCAAACGCAGCCATAATGGTTATCAAAGATTACATACAACTCGTTACCAAACATAGTAATGTAATATTAATTACATTACATTACAGACTTGATTATATTACAAACTCGATTACATTACCCCTTAACAAACGCATCCTTAGGGTCTTGCGAAGTTAACACGAGCGTTAGGGGACACGCCGGCGGGGATCCGACGGAGTCCACTCCAACGCTCAAGTCAGTGTCTCTCGAGATAAAAAGGTTGTGGAAAGTAAAGAAGATGTCTAGAGTTGAGAGAGCATAACCCCCTTACCGGAGGGGTTGAAATACCTTTTATACTGATGTCGACAAACTAGACGTGCCCCCTCGATCGGTGCCACGTCTCCGATACTTAAGCTATGCCCCCCTCTTTCGGCGGTAACTGGATATCCTTTGAAACGATCTGCGCCGTTATCACATTTCCGCCCGTTGAGACATTTAAGGGTCGTGCTGATCTTTTTTACCGGGGATGCTCATCTGTACCGAGAGGGGGGGGGGTTAGTACCTGAGGTTGGTTACTGCGGGGACTCCACCTCCCGAGGTGAGCTCGGGGCCTTCGGTGCTATAACTCTCGAGGCGCTCTCGGGGCTTAACCTCCCGGGGTGTTCCCAGGAGGGGTCTTCGGACTACCTTTCCCGAGCGTGTTCCCTGAGGGGGGCCTCGGGGCCCAGGAAGGGAGATTGCTTCGGTCATGTCGTGTCTCGCAGCTTTCTTCATCCCTCGTGCCAAGCACGGGCTATTCAACTCTATCACAAGTCCCTCCCTTCATGTATGATCGAAGGAAGTGTGACTGACTGATCGGACTAGTGTAGAGATGAAGAAGCCATGGGCCTTCGCCCTCCCTACTACCCCTATAGTTATAGGGGGCCTCTGTATGTAACTTTTATCCCGAGTTTCGAGAAATCCCCCTTAATGGTCTCGTCCTTTTTCAAAAAGGCTATCTCGACTCTGGAAGGACTATGATGACGTCTGTCTCGTCGCCATAAAGGCGTATGACTCTTTTATGAGGTCGACGAGATACCCTAGCGAATACCTCCTTGCCACGTGGCCCAATGGCCATCTCCATGAGCTTTTAC
The DNA here is from genome assembly GCA_024364735.1 of Boesenbergia rotunda. Lineage (NCBI taxonomy): Eukaryota > Viridiplantae > Streptophyta > Magnoliopsida > Zingiberales > Zingiberaceae > Boesenbergia > Boesenbergia rotunda. The sequence goes on along the minus strand of JAGFNQ010007582.1, from coordinate 124,659 downwards.
GGACGTGCGCCGTTTTGGCCGGCTCGCGACAGGCGACTGCCTGTGTGCAGCGGTTTCTTGCTTTCCACGTGTCCCCTCCCCCTTGCGTCTAGGCAGGCGGCTGGCTGAGTATAAGTGGGGAAGGTGCTGATGTTACGCCTACTTCCGACTCGGCGGCTGGGTGCACTTCGGCCTCCTCTCTTGTAAAGCCTCTTTTGCGTGTGAGTGGTTTGCCTCCTTCCTGTCTTCATTCTTAGAGATCATGAAAAGCTATCACGCAGAATGGTATGAGTTCACCTCCTGGAGAGTGAGACCGGAAGCCTTGTAGGCGGCCACCGAGGCCTACGGCATCCCGGCCGAGATGACAATGGTCATCCCCAAAGTGGGTCAAACGCTCGTGGAGCCTCCTGCAGACATGTTGACCTTCTTCATTGGGCAAATGGAGTTAGGGCTCTGCTTCCCTATCCCTTCTTTTTTCACGAACATAGCCTCCTATTTTGATATCCCCCTTCTCCAGATGGCTCCTAATGCCTTCGCCCAGATAGGAAGGGCGTATATCATCTTCAAGCTTTTTGATCTTCCTCTGACCCCTCATCTTTTTCATTCTTTCTTCATCTCGATAGGGTCTAAAGGGGTATTTAGTTTCGCAGCCCAACCAAGTCATAGGTTTTTATGGGGGTTCCCTTCCTGCATAAAGGGTGGAAGGAGAAATTCTTCTTCATTAAGCTGTCATCCTTACCCTTTAGTCCCCTGTGTTGGATAGAGGAATTGCTGACTCCTGCCCTTCTAGGGGACTTTCTCCATAGTTCAGTGTACCAGCGTGCTAAGGAGGTGCTCGCTGGTATCGAGTTTATTGGCCCAGGGCTGGTAGAGAGTGAAGAGACATTCATCATTTTCCTTCAATGCTTCTTGGTTCTAATTGATATTCTTTCTGTCTGGTTTGGGCAAAGGAAGTCATGTTCGCCAAGGTGATGGGCAGACTCATCAAATGGGAGGAGGCCAACAAGGAGGCATTGAATCCTCCTCCAGCCGCCCCAGACGCTCCACCTGCTTCCGCTGAATCCCCTGAGGGGCCTACTGTCTCGCCCCGTAGGTTTGCCTCAACCAAGAGAGTCAAGGCTACTGTTCCATCCCTGCCGGTTGAGAGCCGGGGGCCTTCCTATCAACCACTCGCCCTTGCAGCGGATCTTTCTTCTGGGGGTGGCTCTCCGCCGAGGGTTGTCCGTCCAGAGGGTATTAGTGAGGGGCCCTCCCCTCCTAATGTTCCTTCAGTAGTCCGATCTGCTGGGCGGCAGAAGAGGCGGCTCCCCAAGGGCTTGGGCCCTTCATGGAAAAAACTGCACTCTGCACGTTCCTCTCCTCATCCCTGAGTGCCCGAGGAAGCGGCTCTACCCACTGAGGTAGTAGCCTCTGTACCTACTCCCCCGGTCCCTGCTCCGAAGGTAGTCATCGCCGCGCCTCCGGCCTGCTCCATTGACCCGTCTACGTCCTCCAAGGGTAAGGAGGTGTCACACACCCAATACCGGATATGACTAGACCGTCTGAAGAAAAAGTTGGACGCAGCATTGGAGGCCTCTATGCAATCCTTCCACCCAGTGCAATTCAAAGAGGTTCCGGCCGAGGGGGTCATGTTCGAGGAAACTTCTAGCTCCGAGGAAGATGATTCCGGCCCCTCCAGTCTGCCCCCTGAAGCACCCACCATCGAGCAACTTTCTCCTCGTCCGAGTTCACCGCGGCCTGAGGGGAGCGGGAGTACCTCTGGAGGGATGGTCGTACACGTTTCGGTGGGCCCACTCACCACTCTTCGGGAGACTCTCCTGAAGGTACAGATCACTATTGCATTGGATGTTCTCTTGTCAAATACCTGACTTCTTAGCGCAATGGCAGGCCACTGAGGATTGCGTGACCGTCGGCCGAGGTCTGTATTCCTGGCCATGGGTTGAAGCCTTGCTCCGCCGGGCATTGAGGGTGGAGGCTACGACTGACCATGAGTGTCGGGCAGGATTGATGTAGGTAGGGGTCAGCAGGGCTCTCCGGGCGAAGGTCGATCACCTGATGGACCTCTTGCAAAACAAGAAGCAGACTCTTCAAAATTCTCGGCACAGAGAACGTCTGGAGTCCGAGAGGCCTGTGACTGTCAATAAGGACCTGCTCCAGGTGACGCAGGAGAGAAACCAGCTCCAGGCAAGGGAGAGGGAGTTGCTGTGGGACATCCTGCTCAGGGTAGCCTCGGTTGAGAGATTGAACACGCAGAGTCGGGATCAAGTGCAACAACTCAGTCAGAAGGAGTCTGATCTCCTGATGGCCACTGACCGTGCATCCGTCCTGGAGGAGGACCTGGTCCAGGCTCGGTCGGATGAGCGTGCCAGGTCGGAGAGACTTCGAGAGGCCTTGGCCGAGCAGGCAGAGATGTCTACCGTGCTGGAATGGTTGAGGTATTCCTACGAGGCTACGGAGACCGAGCTCCTAAACCTTCGTGTTACCCAAGCTTCTAGTTCCAAGGAAACCGAGGTAGGCTTCAAGGTGAAGTTTCTAGAGTCAGACGAGTTTCGGGCCATTGAAGTCAACCAGGTAATGCATCGCCTATAGCAGGGCTTCCCCGGGGCTATCGATAAATTGAAGAAGGACCAGCTCCTCCCTCCCGATGCCAACCCGCGATTATAGGTGTCTCTTGTGCTATAGAGGGGTCTTTGCCCGAGGGCCAGTGTTGGAGGAGTTCCCCGCTCCTCAGGGGAGCGGGTCTCTATAACGACCCGGAAAATTCTCTTAATATTTTCTTAAAATATTAAGCATGTCTAGATAATTTTCCGAGGGACCTAGAAATATTAATGCGAACTTTGGCCTAGAAAATCCATGTTTTTGCATTTAAATTGGGGAAAAAGGGCACTAATGGGCCTTATATGGGCTTTTTAGTACCATAATTATTGGTGGATTTTAGGTGAAAATTAGCATAAATATAAAGGGGTTTTAAGGAGAAATATTTACATAATTATGGGGGAATTTTTAAGGGATTTTCGAAATTTATAGAAAATAAATAAAAAAAATAAAATAGAAAAATTAGTGCATGGACCAAGGATTTGAACCTTGGACCTCTTGTACAACCATGTATGCTTTAACCAACTCACCTAGCAAGGGATTTCTATGAGGAAATGAAGTGGATATAGCTTAAGGCTTCGAAGAAGATGAAGGGTCATGAAGAGACTCTTCATTTGCCTCCTTGATGAGTTATAAAGAGGGGGGTTTGGGAGTTACTTCTTCCTTCCATCAATTGCATTTCCTTCATCCTCCTCCCCTCATCCTAGCCGAAACCTCAAGGAGAGGTTCTCCCTTGGAAAACTCCACAAGAAGGTCTCATCACCAAGATCTAAAGGTTTTCCAAGGCTACAAGGGCAAAGGGGTTCAAGTGTCCAAAGGATTTGCAATTTTCTTCTCTTTTAAAGTCTAAAAATCAAGATCAACCAAGGTAAGACTCCCTCACCTGTGGTATAATAGTTCCTTATGATTTTCATGATTTTTAGCATAATATAAGGTTTGGTGTTGGGTTTTGATGTTGAGAAAAATCATGTTTAGACCCTTATGACTTTCGGCCACCAAGGTTTTGGGGTCCATGATGATGTTAAAAATCTTGATTATGCTTTCTAAGGTGTTCTCATGATGTTTAGAGAATAAATATAATTTATGGGAATTTTTGGAGTACCCTAAGACCCCTTAGGGTTGGGTAGCATTATAGGGATTTTCATGGCTAGAGTTGGATTTAACCCTTCACTCATGTATCTTGTGTACCCTTATGGTACAAAGGGAGGTGGAAGGGATTTATGTGAAATTTTTACAAGGTTTTGTGACCTTATGGGGTTCGGCCAAGAAGGGCCTAGGGCCAAGGGTTAGGGGCTTACCTCAATTAAGGGCCCTAATGACCCTATGGTATGGAATGGTGAATGTTTAATGGTTGATTGGGGATGTTGATGGAATTTTTCCATGCACCCATGTTTTATTAGGTTTCGGCCAGCCCTAGGAAGGGGGCCTAAAGGTTAGGGTTAACCTTAATCATGAGCCCTAATGGCTCCCTATGGTCTTATAGGTAATGTATGATTGTTCCTTTACCTTATGCTATCTTACATGTTTATGGAATTGATGGAACTCCTCCCTATAGGTTTCGGCCAAGCCATGTATCTAGGGTTTGGGGTGGAGTTAAGGTTCAAAGAATGATGGTTTATGCTTATCATGAAGTATATATATATGTATATAGGTCCAAGCATGTGGTAGAACTCATGTTACCTATAACCCTAACTTTAAACACCATGTTTTATGTTGTATGTTATGATTTGGATGCCATGCTTAATAGGGTTTATTATGAATGTCTTATGTTTTATGCCATGCACTTGTATAGTAGGTAGCATGTTTATGGAAGTCCTACCTATGTAGGCTTAGGTTATATAGAGAACCATGCTATGTTATATGCTCATGTTATGTTAAGAACCATGCTTTGTTATTGGGTATGTTCATGATGAATGATGCCATGATAAGTATGTTAGGTTTATGTTCATGATAAGAACGATGCCATGATAAGTATGTTATGTTTATGTTCATGATAAGAACGATGCCATGATAAGTATGTTATGTTTATGTTCATGATGAGAACGATGCCATGATAAGTATGTTATGTTTATGTTATGATAAGAATGATGCATGCCATGTTAATGAAAGAAGATCCATACCATGTTTATGAATGAAGATAATGCTTATGCCTTCCAGGCATCATGATGCTATGCAATAAGTATGAACAAGCATGTGTTAAGTCAAGCTTATGTAACATGGTTATTCTATGAATGTCTTATGAATGATGAAACATGAAAAGTATTTTACGTTATGAATGGGCTTATACCGGACCGAAGTATGGGTCCAAGATATGGGCACCTTAAGAACGCCCCGGTTCTGGACTACCGACTATGCTGTCCACGGTTCTGGCACTACCGGAGCTGTGCAACAGGGATGGGCTCCTTAAGAACGTCTCGGTTCAGGGACTACCGACTATGCTGTCCTTACCCTAGTAGGGCGGGGCTCGCTACCTCGGACTTGCTAGGGATGCGTGCTATGATGTATGTATGAGATACAAGCCGGGGACCCCAACGATATGATGATTATGTTTAAACATTTAAAAGTATGTTTTAAAAGTTAAGCATCCTTATGTTTATGCATTCCACTCATGCGTTCATGTTATGCATTATGCTATGCTGATAAGATTTTTATGCTTACGCTTCATGTTAAGAAATATGCATGAGAGTAAATGATCTATGTCATGATTATGTTAAGAGGATGCTCATATGCTATGATAGGAAGTATGCCTATGTTTATGCCATACAGGTTGGTTTACACCTTATAGACATGTTTATACCATGTATTATGCCATGCTAGGAATGTTTATTATGTTATGTATATACCATGTATTATGCCATGCTAGGGATGTTTATTATGTTTATGTTTATGTCATGTAGCATGCCATGCTTAGAATGTTTACTATGTTTACGTTTACGCCATGTCTCATGCCATGATAGGAATGTTCACTTATGTTTATGTTCATTCCATGTCAAGTATATAATAAGTGATTCAAGTTGTTATGTTCTAAGTAGAGCACCAAGTATGTTAATGTTTCATGTGCTCATTATGAAATGACGAATGGTTTTGTGAGTAGGAAAGAGTCTTACTAAGCCTGCGTGCTTATAGTCTTATTTCCTTATACCGCAGATCATTCAAGGGGACAATGAGGAAGCAGCAAGAGGGCAAGAACGCATGTGTGTGGTAGTGACTTGGCCCAGGAAATCATATGTTTATCGTTTATGCTAGAACTTTACTTTGGTTACTTATATGCTTGAATGCTTGAATAATGACTTATGGAACTCTATGATGCGATGTTAAGTATGACATGATATGATGTTTATGTATGAAGGCAATATGCCGAGTTTCCATGTCATTATGATAAGAATGGTAGTAGGGCATGTATGTATAAGTCTAAAAGTCTTATTCCGCTGCCTTATGATGTCTACATGCCCTAAGTATGTTAACGTAACGCCGCTTAATAGAAAGAGAAAAAAAAAGCGGGCTTTACAGGTTGGTATCAGAGCAGTAACCATCTCACTACACACAAATCAAGCCCTTGTTCTGCCGCTTCCAAGTAAGTACCTCTTTATATATCTTATAGTAGTAAGCACTTTAGAATGTTTTATGGTTCTAGAATATGCAAGTATGAATGATGCTTATGATGAAAAGTACGTTACGATATGTAACGATGAATGATACTTTATTTTCTTTTAAGAATTAAATATTAGAATAATATAGAGGTAGGAAAAGTGGTTATGTATTTTAATCACTAGGGTAGAAGAAACCGAGTTGCTTGTGTTTTTCTCTGTATATATTTGCGAATTGAAAAAGAAATGGTTTTGGTACTGGCTTGGGCAGGTTTAGTACTAACTATGTCATTTTTTTTAATTCCAGATGTTGCATGAGAACTACACTGAGAGGTGCCGCGAGCTGATGAACCGGATAGAGGAAGTTGAGTACATTCCGACCCGTGGAATTCAAGGCAACATGGGGTTATTGGATCGGCTGTTCTGGAAACTGGAGCAGGAAGGGTTTCCAGTCGTGGATGATCATAGGATCGGAGCTCTGCTTCGCTCATTGCCCAATCGGGCGAGGGAGGCAGCTCATCAGATCTGGGGGCAGCACGGATGTCGTCTCTCATACCCGGAATTATGTAAGCAACTTCTTCGCCATGAGTTCCCAGAAGACTTGGGGGACTCGGAGGAGGATCAGGAGATGTTTGAAGAGGACCCGGAGATGTATGAAGAGGATCCCGAGCCGTTTGAGGAGGATCCCGAGAGGTACGAAGAGGATTCTGAGCCGTCCGAAGAAGATCCTGAGATATACGAGGAAGATCCCGAGCCCTTCGAGGAGGATCCCGAGATGCTCGAGATGTTTGAGGAAGACCCGATGAGCGAGGACGATCTCGAGGTGTTTGAAGAAGACCCCGAGATGCTCGAGATGTTTGAGGAAGACCCCGGGATGGTTGGGGAAGACCCTGAAGTGGTTGAGGAGGTTCCTGAGATAGAGGAAGAGGATCCGATGGAGACGGTAGAAGATCCTGAGGCAGGCCAAGGGGAGATGAACGAGGGAGTGACAGTGACTGCTATGATGTTCTTTGTTATGGGTATGATGGCGGGCCATCTAGCTCACTGAGTGAGGATAATTTTGTATATAGACTATTAAGACTTGATAAATAAATTTTTAGTGATATAATAAATAAGATCTTATCTACCCTATAGTAACCACACGACAAATATGGGCTAACACAATTCATAAACCCAGGTTGAGGACTAATGTTTTGGAAGCATAAGGTGAGTCGGTTTACCCCGAATCACAATAAGTATTTGATTATGATTATGATGTATGCATGCAAGTATATCATGGAGTTAGCCATGACAATATCACCCACGCAATTTGAGGACATATTGGAAAAAAAAACAAAATGGTGATTTGAGTCTCCAGAAAATAAAACAGGAGACCCTCGACGGAAAGGGTGATGGTTTTCGTATCGCCGAAGGGGGGTACTATACCTTAGGGATCGTCTATGTATCCCTAATGATCCAGAGCTTCGAAGGAAAATACTGACGGAAGCTCACGAAACCCCTTATTCGATGCATCCAGGTTCCACCAAGATGTATCAGGATCTGAAGGAGAGGTTCTGGTGGTCAGGTATGAAGAGGGATGTGGCTCAGCATGTTAGTACTTGCATGACTTGCCAGCAAGTAAAGGCAGAACACCAGCGACCCGGAGGAGTTCTGTAGCCACTCGCGATTCCGGAGTGGAAATGGGAAGACATCTCTATGGATTTTATTTTGGGGCTTCCCAGGACTACGAATGGATATGATGCAATAGGGCTAATTGTGGACAGGCTGACAAAGTCTGCTCACTTCTTGGCGATCAAGATGACTTATTCGATTGAGCAACTGGCTCAATTATATGTTAAGGAAGTAATTAGGCTCCATGGAGTTCCCAAGACCATCATCTCAGATAGGGTGGTCGCTTTACTTCGCATTTTTGGGAATGCGTTCAGAAGTCCCTCGGCACTAAATTGTGATTTAGCACCACCTTTCACCCTCAGACTGATGGGCAAACGGAACGGGTGAATCAAATATTAGAAGATATGTTGAGAGCTTGTGCCCTGGATTTCAAGGGAAGTTGGTGTCGATATCTATGCTTGGCGGAATTTGCTTACAACAATAGCTACCAAGCTACTATTGGAATGACACCTTATGAAGCCTTGTATGGGAGGAGATGTAGGTCTCCGATCTGTTGGTACGAGGGTGGTGAAAAGAAGGAAATGGGGCTCACAACGGATGTTATCGACAGCGCCACCCGAGCTATACAGAATATTCGACAACGGATAGAAACGGCTTAGAGCCGGCAGATGAGTTATGCCGATGTCCGGCGTAGACCACTGGAATTCAATGTTAGAGATTGGGTATTTCTCAAAGTGGCTCCTATGAAGGGGGTGACAAGATTTGGGAAGAAAGGAAAACTAAGTCCGCGCTATGTGGGGCCATACCTGATTCTGAAAAGAGTCGGTAAAGTGGCATATGAGTTAGAGCTGCCTCCAGAGATGTCAGCTATCTATAACGTATTCCATGTGTCCCTGCTTAAAAAGTGTATCCCAAATATGGACCAAGTGATCGAGCCACAGACAGTACAAGTGCAGGAGGACCTAAGTTATGAGAGCAGACCCATCCAGATTTTGGATAGGGAAGTCAAGAAGCTGAGGAGTAAGGAGGTACCCTTAGTCAAGGTCCTATGGCAAAGTCAACGGTTCGAAGAAGCTACCTGGGAATGCGAGGACGAGATGAGGCGCAAGTACCCGGAGCTATTCTAAGTTCGAGGACGAACTTTCACGAGGTATGGGGGATTGTAACGACCCGGAAAATTCTCTTAATATTTTCTTAAAATATTAAGCATGTCTAGATAATTTTCCGAGGGACCTAGAAATATTAATGCGAACTTTGGCCTAGAAAATCCATGTTTTCGCATTTAAATTGGGGAAAAAGGGCACTAATGGGCCTTATATGAGCTTTTTAGTACCATAATTATTGGTGTATTTTAGGTGAAAATTAGCATAAATATAAAGGGATTTTAAGGAGAAATATTTACATAATTATGGGGGAATTTTTAAGGGATTTTCGAAATTTATAGAAAATAAATAAAAAAAATAAAATAGAAAAATTAGTGCATGGACTAAGGATTTGAACCTTGGACCTCTTGTACAACCATGTATGCTTTAACCAACTCACCTAGCAAGGGATTTCTATGAGGAAATGAAGTGGATATAGCTTAAGGCTTCGAAGAAGATGAAGGGTCATGAAGAGACTCTTCATTTACCTCCTTGATGAGTTATAAAGAGGGGGTTTTGGGAGTTACTTTTTCCTTCCATCAATTGCATTTTCTTCATCCTCCTCCCCTCATCCTAGCTGAAACCTCAAGGAGAGGTTCTCCCTTGGAAAACTCCACAAGAAGGTCTCATCACCAAGATCTAAAGGTTTTCCAAGGCTACAAGGGCAAAGGGGTTCAAGTGTCCAAAGGATTTGCAATTTTCTTCTCTTTTAAGGTCTAAAAATCAAGATCAACCAAGGTAAGTCTCCCTCACCTGTGGTATAATAGTTCCTTATGATTTTCATGATTTTTAGCATAATATAAGGTTTGGTGTTGGGTTTTGATGTTGAGAAAAATCATGTTTAGACCCTTATGACTTTCGGCCACCAAGGTTTTGGGGTCCATGATGATGTTAAAAATCTTGATTATGCTTTCTAAGGTGTTCTCATGATGTTTAGAGAATAAATATAATTTATGAGAATTTTTGGAGTACCCTAAGACCCCTTAGGGTTGGGTAGCATTATAGGGATTTTCATGGCTAGAGTTGGATTTAACCCTTCACTCATGTATCTTGTGTACCCTTATGGTACAAAGGGAGGTGGAAGGGATTTATGTGAAATTTTTACAAGGTTTTCTGACCTTATGGGGTTCGGCCAAGAAGGGCCTAGGGCCAAGGGTTAGGGGCTTACCTCAAGTAAGGGCCCTAATGACCCTATGGTATGGAATGATGAATGTTTAATGGTTGATTGGGGATGTTAATGGAATTTTCCATGCACCCATGTTTTATTAGGTTTCGGCCAGGCCTAGGAAGGGGGCCTAAAGGTTAGGGTTAACCCTAATCATGAGCCCTAATGGCTCCCTATGGTCTTATAGGTAATGTATGGTTGTTCCTTTACCTTATGCTGTCTTACATGTTTATGGAATTGATGGAACACCTACCTATAGGTTTCGGCCAAGCCATGTGTCTAGGGTTTGGAGTGGAGTTAAGGTTCAAAGAATGATGGTTTATGCTTATTATGAAGTATATATATATGTATATAGGTCCAAGAATGTGGTAGAACTCATGTTACCTATAACCCTAACTTTAAGCACCATGTTTTATGTTGTATGTTATGATTTGGATGTCATGCTTAATAGGGTTTATTATGAATGTCTTATGTTTTATGCCATGCACTTGGATAGTAGGTAGCATGTTTATGGAAGTCCTACCTATGTAGGCTTAGGTTATGTAGAGAACCATGCTATGTTATATGCTCATGTTATGTTAAGAACCATGCTATGTTATTGGGAATGTTCATGATGAATGATGTCATGATAAGTATGTTAGGTTTATATTCATGATAAGAACGATGCCATGATAAGTATGTTATGTTTATGTTCATGATAAGAACGATGCCATGATAAGTATGTTATGTTTATGTTCATGATAAGAATGATGCCATGATAAGTATGTTATGTTTATGTTCATGATGAGAACAATGCCATGATAAGTATGTTATGTTTATGTTATGATAAGAATGATGCATGCCATGTTAATGAAAGAAGATGCATACCATGTTTATGAATGAAGATAATGCTTATGCCTTCCAGGCATCATGATGCTATGCAATAAGTATGAACAATGAAAGGACAAGCATGTGTTAAGTCATGCTTATGTAACATGGTTATGCTATGAATGTCTTATGAATGATGAAACATGAAAAGTATTTTACTTTATGAATGAGCTTGTACCGGACCGAAGTATGGGTCCAAGGGATGGGCACCTTAAGAACGCCCCGGTTCTGGACTACCGAGTATGCTGTCAACGGTTCTGGCACTACCGGAGCTGTGCAACAGGGATGGGCTCCTTAAGAACGCCTCGGTTCGGGGACTACCGACTATGCTATCCTTACCCTAGTAGGTCGGGGCTCGGTACCTCTGACTTGCTAGGGATGCGCGCTATGATGTATGTATGTGGTACAAGCCGGGGACCCCAATGATATGATGATTATGTTTAAACATTTAAGAAAATGTTTTAAAAGTTAAGCATCCTTATGTATATGCATTCCACTCATGCATTCATTCATGTTATGCATTATGCTATGCTGATAAGATTTTTATGCTTACGCTTCATGTTAAGAAATATGCATGAGAGTAAATGATCTATGTCATGATTATGTTAAGAGGATGCTCATATGCTATGATAGGAAGTATGCCTATGTTTATGCCATACAAGTTGGTTTACACTTTATAGACATGTTTATACCATGTATTATGCTATGCTAGGAATATTTATTATGTTATGTATATAATATGTCATGCTAGGGATGTTTATTATATTTATGTTTATGCCATGTAGCATGCCATGCTTAGAATGTTTACTATGTTTACGTTTACACCATGTCTCATGCCATGATAGGAATGTTCACTTATGTTTATGTTCATGCCATGTCAAGTATATGATAAGTGATTCAAGTTGTTATGTTCTAAGTAGAGCACCAAGTATGTTAATGTTTCATATGCTCATTATGAAATGGCGAATGGTTTTGTGAGTAGGAAAGAGTCTTACTAAGCCTGCGTGCTTATAGTCTTATTTCCTTATACCGCAGATCATTCAAGGGGACAATGAGGAAGCAGCAGGAGGGCAAGAACGCATGTGTGCGGTAGTGACTTGGCCCAGGAAATCATATGTTTATCGTTTATGCTAGAACTTTACTTTGGTTACTTATATGCTTGAATGCTTGAATAATGACTTATGGAACTCTATGATGCGATGTTAAGTATGACATGATATGATGTTTAAGTATGAAGGCAATATGCCGAGTTTCCATGTCATTATGATAAGAATGGTTGTAGGGCATGTATGTATAAGTCTAAAAGTCTTATTCCGCTGCCTTATGATGTCTACATGCCCTAAGTATGTTAACGTAACGCCGCTTAATAGAAAGAAAAAAAAAAGCGGGCGTTACAGCCTCATTGTAGAAGCTTTGAATTAATGCAATCACTTTCGCTATTCTTGGTGTATGTGCCTTTACCGATCATGTCTCACGTGTTTACTTTTACGGCTATGATGAATGGAAAAGGTACCTGTTTACCTCGAGGTTGATCTTGAGGGCAGATCCCTCCTGAAAAATAGTCAAAACTACATGCCTGCATTTATGTCCATGAAGGGTCTCCACCGATGCTTCCTTCTGGAGTATGCGAGCGACTCCCGAACCGTCACTTCCGCCTTATACGCAATGCTCTTGAATGGACTCATGAAGAGTCTTGGGTTTTGAGGTATGTTGTGGGCGCGTTGGTCGAAACGACGCTTCGGCGTCTATTGCTGCTATGACGCTCTCTTCGCATTAACTGCGCGGAGAGGCGCCCCTTACCATAAATAGGGGGAGTGGGTTGCGCCATCTTCCTCATCCCTTCTTCTCGCTTCTTTTTGGCTGGATGTTACCTCTCTTTCCTTCATCCTCGTCGGCGCCCAAGCTACCCAATGCCGAGGATGCAGGATTGTTTTTGGCTGAGGGACCTCTTAGAGGTAGAAACTTTTGTGGCATTACCCTTACTGGAGAGCATGGTGGAGATGTGGTCCAGGGTCTCTCTGATGATCCTGGAGGATGTGGGACTCCCGGATTATCTAAGGAGTTCAGAAAAGACCTTACATGACCTGCCAGGGGGCATGGAGGAGATGACGTATCCTGATGGTTGCCTTCTCCTACGCCAGCAGACGCCATCCTCTTCCAGATCCTTCTTTTCCCCGTGTTTTAGGAGGAGGATGGCGTTTTGTGGGATACATCATCACCAAGAGGGGAGGGGGTACAGCCGCTGGCTTTTCTTGTAACGCCCGCCTCTTTCCCACACCTTATGGTGTGGCAAGAAAGCGGCGTTACGCTAAACATACATGTACATATAAAACATCTTAATGCAGCGGAATAATTTTTTTTTTCTACACATGCTTTTAACCATCCAACTAATACATGAATCATCTACACATGCTTAAATTGTCATTCATGAACCTGGTGTCATTGGACTTAGCATATTAACGACATGCATAGCATCATGATATAACCATCCCATAGCTTATTCATAATCATCATAAGTAGCAAGTAACTTATCCATAAACATCATGAGTCTTAAGTCATTCATTAGGCATAACCATCATAAGCATAGCATAGAATCTAAGGAGGCATTTCAAAACCCAAGACATGCGATATGTGTAAATAATGAATCCTTTGCCATGTCACCGCCACACACACACATGTTCTTGCCCCTCCTGCTGCTTCCCTTAGTAACCTCTTGCTTGATCTGCGGTATAAGGAACATAAGACTATAAGCACATAGGCATAGTAAGACCCTTTCCTACTCACTAAAATCCATACGTCACATATTCATAAACATGAAACAGTTGACATTGCATAATTCTGAACATAAAGCATAAACTTAACACATACCTATCGTGGCATAATTCTTGACATCACCATAAACATAAACTTACTTATCATGGCATAATTCTTAACATACGCATTTGCATAAAGCATGAATCATAAACATAAACATACTTTTCATGGCATCATTCTTAACATAAACATAAGCTTAAGCATACTTATCATGGTATCATTCTTAACATGAATCATAAACGTAAACATACTTTTCATGGCATCATTCTTAACATAAACATAAGCTTAAGCATACTTATCATGGTATCATTCTTAACATGAATCATAAACGTAAATATACTTTTCATGGCATCATTCTTAACATAAACATAAGCTTAAGCATACTTATTATGGTATCATTCTTAACATGAATCATAAACATAAACATACTCTTCATGGCATCATTCTTAACATAAACATAAACTTAAGCATACTTATCATGGTATCATTCTTAACATGAATCATAAACATAAACATACTTTTCATGGCATAATGCATAACATGAATGAATGCATGAGTCAAATGCATATATCATAAGAATGCTTAATTTGAAAACCATAGTTATAAATACTTAAACATAATCATAACATCATGGGGGTCCCTGGCTTGTACTACATACATACATCATATGTGCGCATCCCTAAGTAAATACGAGGTAGCTAGTCTCGACCTACTAGGGTAAGGACAGCTACGGTAGTCCTAGAACCGAAGCGTTCTTAAGGTGCCCATCCCTGTTGGATAGCTTCGGTAGTCCCAGAACCGTGGACAGCTTCTGTAGTCCAGAACCGAGGCGTTCTTAAGGTGCCTATCCCTTGGACCCTTACTTCAGTCCAGTACAAGCCCATTCATAAAAATAAAATACTTCACATGCTTCATCATTCATAGAACATTCTTAGCATAATCATAATCTTGTTTCATGAAACTTGACATAGGAATAGGAACAGCTGCGGTAGTTCCAGAACCGTGGACAGCTATGGTAGTCCAGAACCGAGGTATTCTTAAGGTGCCCATCCCTTAGCATGACATAAACATACTTAACATTTCATCATGCATACTTAACATCGTGATGCCTTAAAGGCATGCTCATCCATCATCATTCATTATCTTCATTCATAAGGTATGTCATGCTTACATCATTTTGTCTTAGAGTCATGATCATCATTTTCATTCATCATCTTCATTCTTAAACATAGCATACATACATATCATTCATAAAGCATGACATACATACATGTCATTCACAAAACATATACATACATATCATTCATAAATCATGGCATACATACATAATTAGCATCTTAATTCATAAAACATGCATGGTCATGGTACATGGGAAAACATGCCTAGATCTTTTCATACATGATACATTTCCCTAGGCTCATTGCACAAGGTCTAAATATTTATGAATCATCATAGCACATGACCTAACCTACAAGTCATGACACATAAGCTAGGGTTTTAAGTGGCCTAAAAATTGTTCCAACATACTTAAACATGTACATAGATCATAGTAACCTATAAACATGCATCCTTGTGATCCTAAGCCAACCCAAACCCTAAATCTTGCGAGTTGGCCGAAAGTTCCATGGCATGAGGCTCCATCATTCAATCAATAGGAAGGGTTCCATGAGTAAAAGAACACCCATACATTACATACAAGACCATAGGGAGGCATTAAACCCCATAATTGGAGTTAACCCTAAGTCCTAGCCCTACATTGGGACCTTGGCCAAAACCCTAGAGGGTCACAAGTACATGGAAAAATTCCTATCATTCACCATTAAGATCCATTAAATCATAGGAAAACATAATAAACATGCTTGAAAGGTTAGACCTCATCCTATCCATGACATATTGACATGGCCGAAACCCTAGGGAACCTTAGGGTGCCACAAACTTTCCCTAAATCACAATCTATGCCTTACTTCTCATAATAGAACATTTAGGTGCACAAAAGAGAGTTTACATCATCCCTAAGCCCAAACATCAACCTTGGCCGAAACCCTAAAGGCTCCACTTCATGGTTTTCTCAACTTAAATCTTAAACAAAAGTCTAAATCTTGATAGGCATCAAAGAACAATTATACCACAGGTGAGGGGGTCTTACCTTCCTTGATCTTGCTTATAAACCTTGAATAGAAAGTAAAAAAGAAAACCTTCTTGATCCTAGATGTAACGCCCGCTTTTTTTTTTCTTTCCATAAAGCAGCGTTACGTTAACATACTTAGGGCATGTAGACATCATAAGGCAGCGGAACAACTTTAAGACTTATACATACATGCCCTACTACCATTCTTAACATAATGACATGGGAACTTGGCATATTGACTTCATACTTAAGCATCATATCATGTCATACTTAACATCACATCATAGAGTTCCATAAGTCATTATTCAAGCATATAAGTAACATCACATCATTATTCACTCCGAAGCTCCTCTCAATTAGTACTGATTTCAGTGTCTCTGCTTCTCACATATGTCTTTTATCTGTATTAAACTTAACGAAAATTACAATTATTATTATATGATTCTCTCTTATTACATTCAGTATCATACTTCAAGTCTACTCCTCAACAATATAATTACCGCTTTATATAAGTACATCTCTTTCTCCTTTCCACTCGAATCTCCTTACCCCTTTTTCCGAGAATTATTCTTACTTTATTATAATATATTCTAAAAGTATATTTGTTTCTATGTAACATAACTTCTCATAGTACATAAACTCATGTATCGCTTATCCTATTACTTCCTATTCTAGTTATTTGAGCTACTTACTCTGTTTTAACTACCTAACCTATAATGCATACAGTCTCTGTTAATTATACTAAAATTTCTCAATTAAATTCATAAAATTAGCTTATTATCTTAGCTATAATGCCTATTCGTCATAGTGAATTTGTGTTATTCATCCTAGCTTATTATCTTTTATGCTGGTCTATTTTACTCACATGTATCGTTTTTGATATATACTATCTGTTACTTTATATTATCATTACATACTAATTCCGGTACTCAAAATTCATCTTGTAAAATTAATGACAAAGTCTCATCGAAGCTTTCAACTTACCTTTCACTGAAATAACACATTGACATTGCTTTTAACTTAACCTACTTCTATAATGGTTATTTATTTATCTCGAAGTTTCTACTAACAAACTACAACTATTGTATATACTATCTTTTATTAGGACACGACAAGAATTCTGATTATATTTTACTTACTAATAAATTATATTAAATATTCATTGCCTAACTCTACCCATCATAATCTAAAAGAAAATACCACTTACACTTGTAAGAAAGATGATTTGGAGTATTCATTCCATTGTTTTCGCTCAATCCAAATTACTTCACTGTCCATTCTTTACTGTTTGCATGGACTGTTACTATCTTACTTGAACTACATATTATACTAAACTTCTAACTTTCTGTTCTATCTTCCCATAGTCTTCTTTCACGTATCAAAATACCTTTTCTCATTTATCAGCCATGCTTTCTCCACTCTAATCGCAAAAATCACATTCTTATGATCTCCGTATCTTACTTCTCTATCAAGAATTTATAAAATATTCCTATATCGATCTTTTCCAAAATCTATACCTTATTAGATCGTTTCACCTAGTAAGTTTGCTCGAAAAGAAGCTCTTACTACATTCTTGCCTCTGATAACACTAACCTCTAGTTCCTTCATACAGAGTTATCGCTAAGGTCCTATTCGCTGATCTCTATCACGCCTTCTTTTGCATATCTAGTTCTTACTCTCTTTCTTTCCTATATCAAGAATATTACCCTATGGCTACTACTATATATATATCTGCTTGAAAATTCAAATAACTCAACACATTAATCTATTCCTAATAGATATACATCACTAAGTCTTCATTTCATAACCACTACAATCTCTTAGAATACATATACCAACTACTCTACTCCCTTAATACTACAGTTAATAAGTCTCCCTTAATAAAGCACCATCCTTTCTTTACTTCTATGCTCATCACTAAATATTAACATACGCCTTTTATCAGTAGTACCAACTTGCTTTGGTCCACCACTTTTCTTAATTCCAAACAGTTATGACACTCATATAGATAATGTCCTCATTACTTTACACATTCCTCCTCTCACATCTACTTGCTCTTCTTTTCCGATTTACTCCGTTTTGCCACCACTCAATCATTTACTATATTCATTCCACCTGACTGTAGCTACTTAAGCTAAATCTCTACGGATCACCCTCGCTCACTATCACTCACATATAAAATACAAGTAAGACTACTATAAGTGATTGCTATTCCTACCCATATATCAATTTTGAAAGTATTTGGTTTCATACAAAAAAAATTAAAGTAAAGTACCGTTCATAGTTACATATCCTAAAGTACTTTTCATCATAAACATCGTTCATACTTGCATATCCTAAAACCATAAAACATCCTAAAAGTACTTACTACTATAAGATATGTAAAGGGGTACTTACTTGGAAGCTGCAGGAAGAGGGCTTGATGTGTGTGTAGTGAGATGGTAACCGCTCTGATACCAACCTGTAACGCCCGCTTTTTTTTTCTTTCCATAAAGCGGCGTTACGTTAACATACTTAGGGCATGTAGACATCATAAGGCAGCAGAACAACTTTAAGACTTATACATACATGCCCTACTACCATTCTTAACATAATGACATGGGAACTTGGCATATTGACTTCATACTTAAGCATCATATCATGTCATACTTAACATCACATCATAGAGTTCTATAAGTCATTATTCAAGCATATAAGTAACCAAGGTAAAGTTCTAGCATAGACGGTAAACATATGGTTTCCTGGGCCAAGTCACTACCACATACATGCGTTCTTGCCCTCCTGCTGCTTCCTCATTGTCCCCTTGAATGATCTGCGGTATAAGGAAATAAGACTATAAGCACACAGGCTTAGTAAGACTCTTTCCTACTCACAAAAACCATTCATCATTTCATAATGAGCACATGAAACATTAACATACTTGGTGCTCTACTTAGAACATAACAACTTGAATCACTTATCATATACTTGGCATGACATGAACATAAACATAAGTGAACATTCCTAGCATGGCATGAGGTATGGCATAAACGTGAATATAGTAAGCATTCTAAGCATGGCATGATACATGGCATAAACATAAACATAATAAACATTCTTAGCATGACATAATACATGGTATAAACCTAACATAATAACATTCTTAGCATGACATAATACATGGTATAAACATGTCTATAAGATGTAAACCAACCTGTATGGCATAAACTTAGGCATACTTCCTAATATAGCATATGAGCATCTTCTTAACATAATCATGACATAGATCATTTACTCTCATGCATATTTCTTAACATGAAACGTAAGCATACAACTTTATTAGCATAGCATAATGCATAACATGAATGAATGCTTGAGTAGAATGCATATACATAAGGATGCTTAACTTTTAAAAACATACTTTTAAATGTTTAAACATAATCATCATATCATTGGGGGTCCCCGGCTTGTACCACATACATACATCATAAGCGCGCATCCCTAGCAAATCCGAGGTAGCGAGCCCCGACCTACTAGGGTAAGGACAACATAGTCGGTAGTCCCCGAACCGAGGCGTTCTTAAGGAGCCCATCCCTGTTGCACAGCTCCGGTAGTGCCAGAACCGTGGACAGCATAGTTGGTAGTCCATAACCGGGGCGTTCTTAAGGTGCTCATCCCTTGGACCCATACTTCAGTCCGGTACAAGCCCATTCATAAAGTAAAATACTTTACATGTTTCATCATTCATAAAACATTCATAGCATAACCATGTTACATAAAGCATGACTTAACACATGCTCGTCCTTTCATTGTTCATACTTATTGCATAGCATCATGATGCCTGGAAGGCATGAGCATTATTTTCATTCATAAACATGGTATGCATCTTCTTCCATAAACATGACATGCATCTTTATTCATACAACATGGCATGCATCATTATTCATACAACATGGCATACATCTTCATACATAAAACATGACATGCATACCTAAACATTATTCCTATTCCTAGTACTTGCATGATCATAGCATATAAGGTAAGCATTGCATCGAACATGACATGTTTTCATAGACATTTATCCTACTACATAGAGCTTGTATGATCATGATACATAAGGTAACCATTGCATTTCATGCCTAAGCATGGTATCTATCTCAAGCAGGCATAGGTAGGATTTCCATAACATTCTACCTACCATTCAAGTACATGGCATAGAACATAAGACATTCATAATAAACCCTATTAAGCATGGCATCCAATCATAACATACAACATAAAACATGGTGCTTAAGGTTAGGGTTATAGGTAACATGATTTCTACCACATACTTGAACCTATATATACATATTCTTCATGATAAGCCTAAACCATCATTCGTTGAACCCTAACTCCACCCCAACCCTAGATACATGGTTTGGCCGAAACCTATAAGGAGGAGTTCCATCAATTCCATAAACATGTAAGATAGCATAAGATAAAGGAACAACCATACAATCATCTATGAGACCATAGGAAGCCATTAGGGCTCATGATTAGGGTTAACCCTAACCTTTAGCCCTCCTTCCTAGGGCTGGCCGAAACCTATAAGGCCATGGGTGCATGGAAAAATTCCATTAAAATCCCCAATCAACCATTAAACACCAACCATACCATACCATAGGGCCATTGGGGCCCTTACTTGAAGCAAGTCCTAACTTTCTGCCCTATTATCAATCTTGGCCGAAACTTGTAGGGTCTCTAGGCCATGTGAAAATTCACATAAATCATCCTCCATCTCCCTTATATCATGATAATACACAAAGTACATACTTGAAGGGTTAAAACCAACCCTAGCCATGGAATCCTTGAATAGTCCCAAGCCCTAAAGGGTCTTAGGGTACACCAAAAATTCCCCAAAAATTATATTTATTCTCTAAACATTATAAGAACACATTAGAAACATGATTAAGATTTTTAGCATCCTCATGGACCCAAAAGTCCTTGGTGGCCGAAACCCTTAGGACTAGGGTTCTTGGTTTTCTTTTCTTTCAACACCAATCCCAAAAACCAACCATTATATTATGCTAAAAACATAAGGAACTATTATACCACAGGTGAGGGAGTCTTACCTTGGTTGATCTTGATTTTTAGACCTTAAAAGAGAAGGAAATTGTAAATCCCTTGGACACTTGAACCCCCTTGCCCTTGTAGCCTTGGAAAACCTTTAGATCTTGGTGATGAGACCTTCTTGTGGAGTTTTTCCAAGGGAGAACCTCTCCTTGAGGTTTCGGCTAGGATGAGGGAGGAGGAGGAAAAAAAATGAAATTGATGGAAGGAAGAAGGTAACTCCCAAACCCCCTTCTTTATAACACATTAAGGAGGGTAAGTGAAGAGTCATGGTGTCTTTTCCTCTTCCCTTAAGCCTTAACCAAACTCCATTTCATTTCCTCATAGCACTTCCTTGCTAGGTGAATTGGTTAGAGCATGCATGGTTGTACAAGAGATCCAAGGTTCAATCCTTGGTCTATGCACCTTATTTTTTATTTTATTTTTCCTTTTATTTTCTATTATTTTCCCTAAAATTCAGAAAATTCTCTAAAAATTCCCCCATAGTATGTTAATATTTCTCATTAAAACCCTTTTATATTTATATTAATTTTTACCTAAAATTTACCAATAATCATGGTACTAGAAAGCCCATATAAGGGCCATTAGTGCCTAACTTCCCAATTTAAATAGGAAATTTATGCTAAACTTACTCATAATCCTACTAATACTCCTAATTAAAATCCATTTATATTCATATTAACTTTTTGCTTAAAACCTACCAATAATCATGGTACTAGAAAGCCCATATAAGGCCCATTAGTACTTAGTTTCTCAATTTAAATGAGAAAATCATGGATTTCTAGGCTAAGGTTCGTACCAATATCTCTAGGTCCCTCGGAAAATTATCTAGATATGATCAATATTTTAAAGAAAATATTCAGAGAATTTTCTGGGTCGTTACACTAGAACTCTCCTTAGCTCTTGTAGCCTTGTAGAAAGTCTTGGATCTTCAAGATGGAGTCTTCTTGTGAAGCTTTTCCAAGGGAGAATCCCCTTGGTGATTTTCGGCAAGAAGAAGGAGGAAGAGGGAGATGAGATTTCGATGGGGGTGGAGGAAGGAGGAAGAAGAGATCTATTTATAATGTCCTTTTGTCTCTTCACAAGTGCCTTTTCATCTTCTTCACATGGTGACTCTTCACTTCCTTAAGCCTTAACCAAAATCCACTTCATTCTCTACTAGCACTCCCTTGCTAGGTGAATTGGTTAGTGCATGCATGGTGTTACACTAGGTCCAAGGTTCAATCCTTGGTGCATGCACTTTTTTTTTATTTTTTTATTTGATTTTATTTTTCTTTTAATTTCGGCAATGCCCCCTAAGGCCTACCAATAGCTATGCTAATATTCCTAATTTAAACCCATTTCTATTTATATTAAATTCTACCTAAAATCCACTAATAACCATGGTACTAGAAAACCCCATGTAAGGCACATTAGCACTTAGTTTCTTATTCTATATCGAAAATCATGGATCATCATGCTACGGTTTATACTAGTGTCCCTATGTTCCTCGAGAATCTTTCTAGGCAAGGTCAATATTTTTAAAAAAATATTGAGAAAATTTTTTGGGTCGTTACAATCTCCCATACCTCGTGAAAGTTCGTCCTCGAACTTAAAATAGCTCCGGGTACTTGCGTCTCATCTCGTCCAAGAACTTAAAATTAAGCTTTCACATATTAATAGATTCTCATAATTCGCATCTCTTCTTTGTTATAATTTCTCTCATCACTCTATATTTAACCATCTTTTACTTAGATCAATCAACACTTCATTTTGTTAACTAACCATTATTCCTCTACAAATGTATTTAAGACTCTATTCTGGTTTTAACATACATATCGCAGTCTTCGCTTCGGATCTATTTTACTTATCTTAACTATTTCACTACAACATATTTACTTATTCATCAGCATTAATCCTCATCATCATTTTTTTCATCTAGCCTACTCAACTCTTTATTTATATCTTCCACTAAGGTCACATATCATTTCTTTGTTGTCATTATTGATGCTCTATTCTCAGCAACACCTACTTCTCCAGCCATAAAAATATTTATCCAATTACTCTCTCTCAGTTATCTTTTAATCTTAATCATTTTTCTACTTATTACTTCATCATCTTTTATCTCTTCTCTCTTCTGTTTTTTTATAAAACACTTTCTGCCCTTCCTTCTCATACTCTACTGAGCTTTACATCATATTCTACTCTTATCGTTCTCAATCTACGTACTTCACCATGCTTAATCATATTCTCTATACTTCTTCATGTTCTTCTATTTAATCTTTACCCGAATTACACTCCTATTCTATTATTAGTTCTTCTTCTCTTAATACTACTTCTTTTCTTACTAGATCTATTATTACATCTCTAATCTCCTTATTTTCTGACAAGAATTTATAAAATATTCCAATATCAATCTTATTCAAAATCTATACTTTATTAGATCATTTCATCTAGTAAGTTTGCTTGACCTAAAGTTCTTACTACATTATTGCCTCTGATAACATTAACATCTAGTTCCTTCATACAGAGTTATAGCTAAGGTCCTATTCGTTGATATCTATCACTCCTTCTTTTGCATATCTAGTTCTCACCGTCTCTCTTTCTTATATCAGGAATATTACTCTATTGCTACTACTATATATATCTGTTTAAAAAGTCAAATAACTTAACACATTAATCTGTTCTTAATAGATATACATCACTAAGTCTTTATTTCATAACCACTATAATCACTTAGAATACCTATACTAAATACTCTACTCACTTAGAACATAACAATGATAAGTATGTTATGTTTATGTTCATGATAAGAACGATGCCAAGATAAGTATGTTATGTTTATGTTCATGATAAGAACGATGCTATGATAAGTATGTTATGTTTATGTTCATGATGAGAACGATGCCATGATAAGTATGTTATGTTTATGTTATGATAAGAATAATGCATGCCTTGTTAATGAAAGAAGATGCATACCATGTTTATGAATGAGGATAATGCTTATGCCTTCTAGGCATCATGATGATATGCAATAAGTATGAACAATGAAAGGACAAGCATGTGTTAAGTCATTCTTATGTAACATGGTTATGCTATGAATGTCTTATGAATGATGAAACATGAAAAGTATTTTACTTTATGAATGGGCTTGTACCGGACCGAAGTATGGGCCCATGGGATGGGCACCTTAAGAACGCCCCGGTTCTGGACTACCGACTATGCTGTCCACGGTTCTGGCACTACCAGAGCTGTGCAACAAGGATGGGCTCCTTAAGAACACCTCGGTTCGGGGACTACCGACTATGCTGTCCTTACCCTAGTAGGTCGGGGCTCGCTACCTCGGACTTGCTAGGGATGCGCGCTATGATGTATGTATGTGGTACAAGCCGGGGACCCCAATGATATGATGATTATGTTTAAACATTTAAGAGTATGTTTTAAAAGTTAAGCATCCTTATGTATATGCATTCCACTCATGCATTCATTCATGTTATGCATTATGCTATGCTGATAAGATTTTTATGCTTACGCTTCATGTTAAGAAATATGCATGAGAGTAAATGATCTATGTCATGATTATGTTAAGAGGATGCTCATATGCTATGATAGGAAGTATGCCTATGTTTATGCCATACAGGTTGGTTTACACCTTATAGACATGTTTATACCATGTATTATGCCATGCTAGGAATGTTTATTATGTTATGTATATACCATGTATTATGCCATGCTAGGGATGTTTATTATGTTTATGTTTATGCCATGTAGCATGTCATGCTTAGAATGTTTACTATGTTTACGTTTACGACATGTCTCATGCCATGATAGGAATATTCACTTATGTTTATGTTCATGTCATGTCAAGTATATGATAAGTGATTCAAGTTGTTATGTTCTAAGTAGAGCACCAAGTATGTTAATGTTTCATGTGCTCATTATGAAATGACGAATGACTTTGTGAGTAGGAAAGAGTCTTACTAAGCCTGCGTGCTTATAGTCTTATTTCCTCATACCGCAGATCATTCAAGGGGACAATGAGGAAGCAGCAGGAGGGCAAGAACGCATGTGTGTGGTAGTGACTTGGCCCAAGAAATCATATGTTTATCGTTTATGCTAGAACTTTACTTTGGTTACTTATATGCTTGAATGCTTGAATAATGACTTATGGATCTCTATGATGTGATATTAAGTATGACATGATATGATGTTTAAGTATGAAGGCAATATGCCGAGTTTCCATGTCATTATGATAAGAATGGTAGTAGGGCATGTATGTATAAGTCTAAAAGTCTTATTCCGCTGCCTTATGATGTCTACATGCCCTAAGTATGTTAACATAACGCCGCTTAATAGAAAGGGAAAAAAAAAAGCGGGCGTTACAGGTTGGTATCAGAGCAGTAACCATCTCACTACACACACATCAAGCCCTCTTCCTGCCGCTACCAAGTATGTACCTCTCTGCATATCTTATGATATTAAGCACTTCTAGGATACTTTATGATTCTAGAATATGCAAGAATGAATGATACCTTATGATGGATGATGGAAAGTATTTGCATATTTTATTTGCAAAATATGTACATATGTACATATGAACAATATTTTTCAATTGTTTTACTTATGAAGATCAAATAATTTAGAATTTAGTATGGGGGTATGAATAGCAATAACTCATATTATCCATACTTGACCTTTATGAAGGGAAGTATGACTAGAAGATAGAGTAATAGAATTAATGAGACTACTTTATCGGCCGACCTGATGCTCAATATACCTTATATCATAACTTATCTTAAGTCACATCATAAGGCAATCATGTATAAGTATTCTGCCTTATACATTAGGTCTAAGTTAGTCATGATACAATTAGTCATAAGTGTGATTCAACCTTATGTTCATAAACATGGTATTAACTGAGCACCATCATAATATTAGTAAGTAAGGTGAACCTAGTATTAACATAATGTTATATAACCTGTACATTATATGAGTTACCCATCATATAATATAATTATATTATATTATATAAAGCATATGATAATAATATGAGAGTGTGTACTAATATAAGATTATTATAAATATAACTATACTAATTCCTTATCATATAAGTATTGTCACAATTCACCTATCATATAGGTTCTTAATATGAGCCTACATACAGGTTGACATGTAACATCTCAACCTATAAGTTATCACCTATACATATTATTCCCTAAGCAATTATAGGTATTATACCTATAATTTATATGATAAATAACTATAATTTATGATATTATGTATAACCTATAATATAGTCTCATGTAGGGAAGTATATGATAGCCTACGTACATTAGATTATAACACTCTCACCTATGTTAGCGTATAGCATTAGTTCCATTATACTAATACTAATATAATTAATGGTATAAGTCATACAGTATAACCTAAAATGATACGCATAGGGTAGTGTCCTAATTATACTAACACCTATTGTAGATTAGGGGTCCACTATATTTTTATACTAATTATAAATATTAGAATTATCAACGTATGTTTCACTATTATCTTATATATAATATATAAGATTTCCTTAAGTTATTTTATGGTAATATAATAAATATGATCTCACTTATCATGTAATAATCATTAACTAATATAATTCATAGCTCATGTGGTGAACTAATATTTGATCTCATTTATCATGTAACGACCATTAACTAATATAATTCATAGCTCATGTTGTGAACTAATATTTCGGAAGCATACTATTATTAGGTTTACCCATAATTATAATAGCTAAATAATTATGATATATGCATATAATTACATCATAGAGCTATTAATGACACTAGCTCAATTATATGCCAAGGGGATAATCGAACTTTATGGAGTTCCCAAGACCACCATCTCAGATAGGGATGGTCGCTTCACCTCCCATTTTTGGGAGTGTGTCCCGAAGTCTCTCGGCACTAAACTATGATTCAGCACCGCTTGTCACCCTCAGACTAACGGGCAACCTGAATGGGTGAGTCAAGTACTAGAGGATGTGTTGCAGCTTGTGCCTTGGACTTCAAAGGGAGTTGGTGCCGATATCTATGCTTAGCGAAAATTGCTTGCAACAATAGCTACCAAGCTACTATTGGAATGACACCTTATGAGGCCTTGTATGGGAGGAGATGTAGGTCTCCGATCTGTTGGTAGGAGGATGGTGAAAAGAAGGAAATGAGGCTCACAACGGATGTTATCGACAGCGCCACCCGAGCTATACAGAATATTCGACAACGGATAGAAACTGCTCAGAGCCGGCAGAAGAGTTATGCCGATGTCTGGCGTAGACCACTGGAATTTAATGTTGGAGATTGGGTATTTCTCAAAGTGGCTCCTATGAAGGGGGTGACAAGATTTGGGAAGAAAGGAAAACTAAGTCCACGCTATGTGGGGCCGTACCTGATTCTGAAAAGAGTCGGTAAAGTGGCATATGAGCTAGAGCTGCCTCCAGAGATGTCAGCTATCCATAACGTATTCCATGTGTCCCTGCTTAAAAAGTGTATCCCAAATATGAACCAAGTGATCGAGCCGTAGACAGTACAAGTACAAGAGGACCTAAGTTATGAGAGCAGACCCATCCAGATTTTGGATAGGGAAGTCAAAAAGCTGAGGAGTAAGGAGGTACCCTTAGTCAAGGTCCTATGGCAAAGTCAACGGTTCGAAGAAGCTACCAGGGAACGCGAGGATGAGATGAGGCGCAAGTACCCGGAGCTATTCTAAGTTCGAGGATGAACTTTCACGAGGTATGGGGGATTGTAACACCCGGAAAATTCTCTTAATATTTTCTTAAAATATTAAGCATGTCTAGATAATTTTCCGAGGGACCTAGAAATATTAATGCGAACTTTGGCCTAGAAAATCTATGTTTTCTCATTTAAATTGGGGAAAAAGGGCACTAATGGGCCTTATATGGGCTTTTTAGTATCATAATTATTGGTGGATTTTAGGTGAAAATTAGCATAAATATAAAGGGGTTTTAAGGAGAAATATTTACATAATTATGGGAGAATTTTTAAGGGATTTTCGAAATTTATAGAAAATAAATAAAAAATAAAAGAGAAAAATTAGTGCATGGACCAAGGATTTGAACCTTGGACCACTTGTACAACCATGTATGCTTTAACCAACTCACCTAGCAAGGGATTTCTATGAGGAAATGATGTGGATATAGGTTAAGGCTTCGAAGAAGATGAAGGGTCATCAAGAGACTCTTCATTTGCCTCCTTGATGAGTTATAAAGAGGGGGGTTTGGGAGTTACTTCTTCCTTCCATCAATTTCATTTTCTTCATCCTCCTCCCCTCATCCTAGCCGAAACCTCAAGGAGAGGTTCTCCCTTGGAAAACTCCACAAGAAGGTCTCATCACCAAGATCTAAAGGTTTTCCAAGGCTACAAGGGCAAAGGGGTTCAAGTGTCCAAAGGATTTATAATTTTCTTCTCTTTTAAGGTCTAAAAATCAAGATCAACCAAGGTAAGACCCCCTCACCTGTGGTATAATAGTTCCTTATGATTTTCATGATTTTTAGCATAATATAAGGTTTGGTGTTGGGTTTTTGATGTTGAGAAAATCATGTTTAGACCCTTATGACTTTCGGCACCAATGTTTTGGGGTCCATGATGATGTTAAAAATCTTGATTATGCTTTCTAAGGTGTTCTCATGATGTTTAGAGAATAATATAATTTATGGGAATTTTTGGAGTACCCTAAGACCCCTTAGGGTTGGGTACCATTATAGGGATTTTCATGGCTGAGTTGGATTTAACCCTTCACTCATGATCTTGTGTACCCTTATGGTACAAAGGGAGGTGGAAGGGATTTATGTGAGATTTTTACAAGGTTTTGTGACTTATGGAGTTCGGCCAAGAAGGGCCTAGGCAAGGGTTAGGGGCTTACCTCAAGTAAGGGCCCTAATGACCCTATGGTATGGAATGGTGAATGTTTAATGGT
>JAGFNQ010007582.1:0-94778 GCA_024364735.1 Boesenbergia rotunda | reverse complement strand
ATGGACTACGCGACTATGCTGTCCACGGTTCTGGCACTACCGAAGCTGTGCAACAGGGATGGGCTCCTTAAGAACGCCTCGGTTCGGGGGACTACCGGACTATGTTGTCCTTACCCTAGTAGGTCGGGGCTCGCTACCTCGGACTTGCTAGGGATGCGCGCTTATGATGTATGTATGTGGTACAAGCCGGGGACCCCAATGATATGATGATTATGTTTAAGCATTTAAAAGTATGTTTTTAAAAGTTAAGCATCCTTATGTATATGCATTCCACTCATGCATTCATTCATGTTATGCATTATGCTGTGCTGCTAAGATTTTTATGCTCACACTTCATGTTAAGAAATATGCATGAGAGTAAATGATCTATGTCATGATTATGTTAAGAGAATGCTCATATGCTATGATAGGAAGTACGCCTATGTTTATACCACGTATTATGCCATGCTAGGAATGTTTATTATGTTATGTTTATACCATGTATTATGCATGCTAGGAATGTTATTATGTTATGTTTATACATGTATTATGCCATGTTTATTATGTTATGTTTATACCATGTATTATGCAATGCTTAGAATGGTTACTATGTTTACGTTTATGCCATGTCTCATGCCATGATAAGAATGTTCACGTATGTTTATGATCATGCCATGTCAAGTATATGATAAGTGATTTAAGTTGTTATGTACTAAGTAGAGCACCAAGTATGTTAATGTTTCATGTGCTCATTATGAGATGATGAACGGGCGTTACAGGTTGGTATCAGAGCGGTTACCATCTCACTACACACACATCAAGCCCTCTTCCTGAGCTTCCAAGTAAGTACCTCTCTGCATATCTTATGATATTAAGCACTTCTAGGATACTTTATGATTCTAGAATATGCAAGAATGAATGATACCTTATGATAGATGATGGAATGTATTTGCATATTTTATTTGCAAAATATGTACATATGTACATATGAACGATATTTTTCTATTGTTTTATTTATGAAGATCAAATAATTTAGAATTTAGTATGGGGGTAGGAATAGCAATAACTCATATTATCCATACTTGACCTTTATGAAGGGAAGTATGACTAGAAGACAGAGTAATAGAATTAATGAGACTACTTCATCGGTCGACCTGATGCTCAATATACCTTATATCATAACTTATCTTAAGTCACATCATAAGACAATCATGTATAAGTATTCTGCCTTATACATTAGGTCTAAGTTAGTCATGATACAATTAGTCATAAGTGTGATTCAACCTTATGTTCATAAACATGGTATTAACTGAGCACCATCATAATATTAGTAAGTAAGGTGAACCTAGTATTAACATAATGTTATATAACCTGTACATTATATGAGTTACCCATCATATAATATAATTATATTATATTATATAAAGCATATGATAATAATATGAGAGGGTGTACTAATATAAGATTATTATAAATATAACTATACTAATTCCTTATCATATAAGTATTGTCACAATTCACCTATCATATAGGTTCTTAATATGAGCCTACATACAGGTTGACATGTATCATCTCAACCTATAAGTTATCACCTATACATATTATTCCATAAGCAATTATAGGTATTATACCTATAATTTATATGATAAATAACTATAATTTATGATATTATGTATAACCTATAATATAGTCTCATGTAGGGAAGTATATGATAGCCTACATACATTAGATTATAACACTCTCACCTATGTTAGCGTATAACATTAGTTCCATTATACTAATACTAATATAATTAATGGTATAAGTCATACAGTATAACCTAAAATGATACGCATAGGGTAGTGTCCTAATTATATTAACACCTATTGTAGATTAGGGGTCCACTATATTTTCATACTAATTATAAATATTAGAATTATCAACGTATGTTTCACTATTATCTTATATATAATATATAAGATTTCCTTAAGTTATTTTATGGTAATATAATAAATATGATCTCACTTATCATGTAATAATCATTAACTAATATAATTCATAGCTCATATGGTGAACTAATATTTGATCTCACTTATCATGTAACGACCATTAACTAATATAATTCATAGCTCATGTTGTGAACTAATATTTCGGAAGCATACTATTATTAGGTTTACCCATAATTATAATAGCTAAATAATTATGATATACGCATATAATTATATCATAGAGCTATTAATGACACTAGCTCAATTATATGCCAAGGGGATAATCGGACTTTATGGAGTTCCAAGACCACCATTTCAGATAGGGATGGTCGCTTCACCTCCCATTTTTGGGAGTGCGTCCCGAAGTCTCTCGGCACTAAACTATGATTCAGCACCGCTTGTCACCCTCAGATTGACGGGCAACCTGAATGGGTGAATCAAGTACTAAGGATGTGTTGCAGCTTGTGCCTTGGACTTCAAAGGGAGTTGGTGTCGGTATCTATGCTTAGCAGAATTCACTTACAACAATAGCTACCAAGCTACGATCGGAATGACACCTTATGAAGCATTGTACGGGAGGAGATGTAGATCTCCGATCTGTTGGTACGAGGGTGGTGAAAGGAAGGAAATGGGGCTCACAACAGATGTCATCGACAGCACCACCCGAGCTATACGGGATATTCGACAACGGATAGAGGCTGCTCAGAGCCGGCAGAAGAGCTATGCCGACGTCCGGCGTAGACCACTGGAATTTAATGTTGGAGATTTGGTGTTCCTGAAAGTGTCTCCTATGAAAGGGGTGACAAGATTTGGGAGGAAAGGAAAACTAAGTCCGCGTTACGTGGGGCCGTACCTGATTCTGAAAAGAGTTGGTAAGGTGACATATGAGCTAGAGCTGCCTCCAGAGATGTCAGCTATCCATAACGTATTCCATGTGTCCCTGCTTAAAAAGTA
Organism: Boesenbergia rotunda; assembly: GCA_024364735.1. Lineage (NCBI taxonomy): Eukaryota > Viridiplantae > Streptophyta > Magnoliopsida > Zingiberales > Zingiberaceae > Boesenbergia > Boesenbergia rotunda. Next base: position 91,878 of record JAGFNQ010007582.1, on the reverse strand, counting down.
TATCCCAAATATGGATCAAGTGATCGAGCCGCAGACAGTACAAGTGCAAGAGGACCTAAGTTATGAGAGCAGACCCATTCAGATTTTGGATAGGGAGGTCAAGAAGCTGAGGAGTAAGGAGGTACCCTTAGTCAAGGTCCTATGGCAAAGTCAACGGTTCAAAGAAGCTACCTGGGAACGCGAGGACGAGATGAGGCGCAAGTACCCGGAGTTATTCTAAGTTCGAGGACGAACTTTCACGAGGTATAGGGGATTGTAACGACCTAGAAAATTCTCTTAATATTTTCTTAAAATATTAAGCATGCCTAGATAATTTTCTAAGGGATCTAGAAATATTAATGCGAACTTTGGCCTAGAAAATCCATGTTTTCTCATTTAAATTGGGAAAAAGGGCACTAATGGGCCTTATATGGGCTTTTAGTACCATAATTATTGGTGAATTTTAGGTAAAAATTTATAAAAATATAAAGGAATTTTAATGAGAAATATTTACATAATTATGGGGGAATTTTTAAAGGATTTTCGAAATTTATAGGAAATAAATAAAAAAATAGAAAAATTAGTGGATGGACCAAGGATTGAATCTTGGACCTCTTGTACAACCATGTATGCTTTAGCCAACTCACCTAGCAAGGGATTTCTATGAAGAAATGAAGTGAATATAGGTTAAGGCTTAGAAGAAGATGAAGGGTCATGAAGAGACTCTTCATTTGCCTCCTTAATGGGTTATAAAGAGGGGGGTTTGGGAGTTACTTCTTCCTTCCATCAATTGCATTTTCTTCCTTCCTCCTCCCTCATCCTAGCCAAACACCACAAGGGTGGTTCTCCCTTGGAAAAGCTCCACAAGAAGGTCTCATCACCAAGATCTAAGGATTTTCCAAGGATACAAAGGCAAGGGGGTTCAAGTGTCCAAAGAAATTACAATTTTCTTCTCTTTTAAGGTCTAAAAATCAAGATCCACCAAGGTAAGACTCCCTCACCTGTGGTATAATAGTTCCTTATGATTCTCATGATTTTTAGCATAATATAAGGTTTGGTGTTGGGTTTTGATGTTGAGAAAAATCATGTTTAGACCCTTATGACTTTCGGCCACCAAGGTTTTGGGGTCAATGATGATGTTAAAAATCTTGATTATGCTTTCTAAGGTATTCTCATGATGTTTAGAGAATAAATATAATTTATGGGAATTTTTGGAGTACCCTAAGACCCCTTAGGGTTGGGTACCATTATAGGGATTTTCATGGCTAGAGTTGGATTTAACCCTTCACTCATGTATCTTGTGTACCCTTATGGTACAAAAGGAGGTGGAAGGGATTTATGTGAAATTTTTACAAGGTTTTGTGACCTTATGGGGTTCGGCCAAGAAGGGCCTAGGGCCAAGGGTTAGGGGCTTACCTCAAATAAGGGCCCTAATGACCCTATGGTATGGTATGGTGAATGTTTAATGGTTGATTGGGGATGTTAATGGAATTTTTCCATGCACCCATGTCTTATTAGGTTTCGGCCAGCCCTAGGAAGGGGGCCTAAAGGTTAGGGTTAACCCTAATCATGAGCCCTAATGGCTCCCTATGGTCTTATAGGTAATGTATGGTTGTTCCTTTACCTTATGCTATCTCACATGTTTATGGAATTGATGGAACTCCTCCCTATAGGTTTCGGCCAAGCCATGTATCTAGGGTTTGGGGTGGAGCTAAGGTTCAAAGAATGATGGTTTATGCTTATCATGAAGTATATATATATATATATATATAGGTCCAAGCATGTGGTAGAACTCATGTTACCTATAACCCTAACCTTAAGCACCATGTTTTATGTTGTATGTTATGATTTGGATACCATGCTTCATAGGGTTTATTATGAATGTCTTATGTTTTATGTCATGCACTTGGATAGTAGGTAGCATGTTTATGGAAGTCCTACCTATGTAGGCTTAGGTTATGTAGAGAACCATGCTATGTTATATGCTCATGTTATGTTAAGAACCATGCTATGATATTGTGTATGTTCATGATATGAATGATGCCATGATAAGTATGTTAGGTTTATGTTCACGATAAGAATGATGCCATGATAGTTATGTTATGTTTATGTTCATGATAAGAACGATGCCATGATAAGTATGTTATGTTTATGTTATGATAAGAATGATGCATGCCATGTTTATGAAAGAAGATGCATACCATGTTTATGAATGAAGATAATGCTCATGCCTTCCAGGCATCATGATGCTATGCAATAAGTATGAACGATGAAAGGATAAGCATGTGTTAAGTCATGCTTTATGTAACATGGTTATGCTATGAATGTCTTATGAATGATGAAACATGTAAAGTATTTTACTTTATGAATGAGCTTGTACCGGACCGAAGTATGGGTCCAAGGGATGGACACCTTAAGAACGCCCCGATTATGAACTACCGACTATGCTGTCCACGGTTCTGGCACTACCGGAGCTGTGCAACAGGGATGGGCTCCTTAAGAATGCCTCGGTTCGAGGACTACCGACTATGCTGTCCTTACCCTAGTAGGTCGGGGCTCGCTACCTCGGACTTGCTAGGGATGCGCGCTATGATGTATGTATGTGGTACAAGCCGGGGACCCCAATGATATGATGATTATGTTTAAGCATTTAAAAGTATGTTTTTAAAAGTTAAGCATTCTTATGTATATGCATTCCACTCATGCATTCATTCATGTTATGCATTATGCTATGCTGCTAAGATTTTTATGCTTACGCTTCATGTTAAAAAATATGCATGAGAGTAAATGATCTATGTCATGATTATGTTAAGACAATGCTCATATGCTATGATAGGAAGTATGCCTATGTTTATACCACGTATTATGCCATGCTAGGAATGTTTATTATGTTATGTTTATACCATGTATTACGCCATGCTAGGATATTATGCCATGTTTATTATGCTATGTTTATACCATGTATTATGGCATGCTTAGAATGGTTACTATGTTTACGTTTATGCCATGTCTCATGCCATGATAAGAATGTTCACGTATGTTTATGATCATGCCATGTCAAGTATATGATAAGTGATTTATGTTGTTATGTTCTAAGTAGAGCACCAAGTATGTTAATGTTTCATGTGCTCATTATGAGATGATGAATGGTTTTTGTGAGTAGGAAAGAGTCTTACTAAGCCTGTGTGCTTATAGTCTTATTTCCTTATACCACAGATCATTCACGGGGACAATGAGGAAGCAGTAGGAGGGCAAGAAATCATGTGTGTGGTAGTGACTTGGCCCAGGAAATCATGTGTTTATCATTATGCTAGAACCTTACTTTGGTCACTTATATGCTTGAATGCTTGGATAATGACTTATGGAACTCTATGATGCGATGTTAAGTATGACATGATATGATGTTTAAGTATGAAGGCAATATGCCGAGTTCCCATGTCATTATGATAAGAATGGTAGTAGGGCATGTATGTATAAGTCTAAAAGTCTTATTCCGCTGCCTTATGATGTCTACATGCCCTAAGTATGTTAACGTAACGCCGCTTAATAGAAAGAAAAAAAAACAGGGCGTTACAAATAGCAACTCTTCGTTGTTTTCTCTTCAAGAAGTTAGCGCAATACAAACAATAATATGCAAAGGACAAGAAAGAGCAATGCTAACACCGGAATTTACTTGGTATCCACCCAAATGGGTGACTAATCCAAGGATCCACGCACGTACTCCACCTCCACTATAAAAAGTCTCCTTTAGGTGGAGAAACCTTTACAGCTTGTTGTCTTCCTCTTTACAGACTACAATGATTAGAGAGAGAGGAAGATGAGAAAAATCGAAGCACGAACAGCACCTCGTTACAGTACAAAACCGTATCGTTTCACGTATAAAAAGGTCCTCTTTTTATAAGAGAACAAGACAAAATCGCAATCTGTCCAGACCTGCACCAGTCGACTGCCCCTAGGGCAGTCGACTGGTCTAGCATTAATTGTTAGCCAACGGCTAGTTTTGGGGTGTTACCAATCGACTGTCCCATGGGTAGTCGACTGGTCTGAGGCATTAAACTCTCTGTGAGTTTTGGCAGTCGACTGCCCTCTGGCCAGTCGACTGCCCTGCCTCTCAGCTCAGTCACAGCCACTCCGAACCTTCTCCTTCACGTGTGCCTTCAGGGTCACTCCCTTGGCTCGCCCCTTGAAGTCATCTTCCTCTGGCTTTCGTCCCTCGAATGTGCACACAAGCCTTCCCTTGGCTTGCCTCCATGCCACCCTTCACGTGTGCCCTTGAAGTCCACTTCCTGGCTTGCCCTTGGAGTCCTCCTCCCTCGGCTCTTGTCCCTCGGATATGTTCACCATGTGTGATTCTCCAAGTCCTGTAAACTCAATCACACATATCAAATACAACATAACACTTTAACCTTAAACATATTCACACTCACACATCAAAACTATGATCTTCCAATCATTTTAGGGCCGATTGCCTCAACAATCAGGTCTACTAGCAGTTAAGCATACTAAGCTACCAATCATACTTCGGTATAATTTTAGGTCAACAGGTTTACCCTCAGGGTCATTATCTATTTCGACATTAGTAGTCATAGGAGTACTTAAACTTTTAGAATTGTCCATTTTAAATTTCTTTATTAGTTCCTTTGCATATTTGGATTGATGAACATAATTACCATCCCTAGTTTGTTTTATTTGGAGACCTAAGAAAAAGTTAGGCTCACCTACCAAGCTCATTCCAAATTCGCTTTCCATAATTTTGACAAATTATTTTAAATAGTTGGAATTTGTAGACCCAAATATTATGTCATCAACGTATATTTGTGCAATAAATATATCTTTTTCTAAGGTTTTAACAAATAATGTGGAGTCAATTTGACCTTGGTTAAATTCCTTAGAAATAAATAGGTGGATAATCTTTCGTACCATGCCCTAGGTACTTGTTTTAAACAATAAAGAGCTTTCCTATGCTTGAATACATATTCAGGTTTGTCTAGGTCCTCAAATCCTGGGAGATGCCCTACATATACTTCTTCTTTTATGAATCCATTAAGAAAGGCATACTTGATATCCATTTGGTATAGTTTAAACCCTCTATGGGTTGCAAAGGCTAGTAGCATCCTAATTGATTCAAGTCTGGCTACGGGGGCATAGGTTGCATCATAATCTAATCCTTTGACTTGACTAAACCCTTTAGCTACTAAGCGGGCTTTGTTTCTCACAATTTCCCCTTGATCATTCAGTTTGTTTCTAAATACCCACTTAGTATCTATAACTGATTTTTCCTCAGGTTTAGGTACTAATTCCCAGACTTGGTTTCTCTCAAATTGGGCTAGCTCTTCTTGCATTGCTATGATCCAATTTGGGTCAGGTAGGGCTTCTTCTATATTCTTAGGTTCAATTTTTGAAATAAGTGTGATCTAACTAAGATTTCTATAAGAAGACCAAGTTCTGACTCCTAAGGTTGGATCACCCATGATTTGATCAGATGGATGATTGAGTCTGGGTTTCTTTGTTCTTCTAGAACTAGGTTCAGGCTCAGGTCCGGCTGGACGGTTTGGTTCAGTGTTTGGTTCAACTACTTGGGTTGGTTCAATTACTAGTTCAGTTGATACATCAGTAGTTGGTTCAAGTGAGAGTTCATTTAATGGTTCAATCAATGGTTCAATTGATGGTTCAATTGATGGTTCAATTAATGATTCACTGTCTTCTTTATCAAGATTTGATTGGTTTAGATTTTGATTGTAAGATTTTGGTTCAACATCTTCGTCAAAGATTAAGTTGGTAGATTCCTCAATTTTGTAAGTTTGTTTATTGTAAATCCTATAAGCTCTACCAGTTGTTGAATATCCTAAGAAAGTCCCTGGGGTTGATTTTGATTGGAACTTACCTAGGTAGTCCTTAGTATTCAAAATGTGGACTTTGCACCCAAAAACCCTTAAATAGTGTAAATTAGGTAATCTATGATAATAGAGTTCATAGGGTGTCTTATTGTGTCTTCTATTAATTAATACCCTATTTTGAATATAACATGTTGTATTTACCGCTTCTGCCCAATATTGATTAGTTAGGTTATATTCGTTGAGCATGGTCCTAGCGGCTTCTTGAAGTGTTCTATTCTTTCTCTCAACTATCCCATTTTGTTGGGGGGTTCTAGGATAGGAAAACTCATGGATATACCCATTAATTTTACAAAATTCCTCAAATTGTTGATTTTCAAACTCTCCCCCATGATCACTCCTAAGTCTTTTAATTTTAGTATCATTTTAATTTTCAATAATTTTGCACAAGTTATTGAAAGAATTAAAGGTTTCATCTTTAGTTTTTAAGAACCTAACCCATGTGAATCTAGAGTAATCGTCGATGATTACTAAGCAGTACTGATTCCCGCTTAGTGACTTGGCTACATGTGAATCAAATAGGTCAAGGTGTAGGAGCTCAAGTGTAGTTTAGGTTAAGTCTGATTGGGTTGGTTTATGAGTTGACTTGGTTTGTTTTCCTTGTTGACATGTATTACAAATTGTATTGTCAAAGTTCTTGATTTTAGGTACACCTTTAATTAATCCAAGTTGAGTTACTTTTGAAATTAAATTGGTATTAGTGTGACCTAGTCTCCAATGCCAAAGATTAGATTCTTTTAATTAAGTCAGAAAATATTTTGGTACTACGGGTAGATTAATAGTATAAACGTTGTTTTTCCTACTACCCTTAAGTGTGATCTCTGAGTCTTGTAGATTTCTAATAAGGCAGTTAGAGTTGGTAAAGGTAACAACATAACTAGTATCACATAGTTGGCTAATGCTAAGCAAATTGAATTTGAAATGTTCAACCAACAATACTTTCTTAATGATAAAATTTGAGTTAAGTTCAATGATACCTGACCCAATTACTTTAAGTGTAGCATTGTTGTCAAATGCTACTAAGCCTAGGTTTTTGAACTTGATTTTGGTGAACTTCAATTTATCCCCAGTCATGTGTCTGGAGCATCCACTATCCAACATCCATTGGTCCAAATCTTTATGTTCCTACACATAAAGTACATTTGATTTGGATCCATTAGAGGTAGGGATAGATCAACTTGAATTTCACTACCTAGTCTGTCTCACCCAGATCTAGTGTTATCAAGCATGTTGACCTTATCAGTTTTTATAAGACAGGTTTTAAAAAAATGTTTAATTTTGAAGATAATTAATTTTGAAAATGTTGAATTAATTTTGAAAATATTGTAGAGTTAAGATTATTGATTTTGAAAAGATGTTGAGTCTAGGATTTAATTTAAAATTTGTGTTAGATTTAAATTTATCAAGTAGTAAATTGAATTTGAGTTTCGATAGTCGGCTTCCAGGTCTTGGCGAGGCACAGAGGCCTTCATTGGTCGTAGCATTATTGGAGCAACAACTCTTTCCTTGACAAAGTCTTTTATCGAAAGTTCATTTTCAAATTACTTCTTGAAAAATTTGGGTCTAACTAGTTTAGGTTTTGGATCGGTAGCTTCAGCTAGTTCCACCAGACTAAACAGACCAAGTAGGATACGTCTTACCATACTTGACCTTATTAGAAGGACTTCCCTAACGTACTATCATCTCACCTCCACCTAATACTATGTTGTTCAAATTTCAAATAAATCTTTTGTCCTTAAACTATTCCTAATTCTAAACAGGATAATAAAATTGCAAAAAAAATAAACAAGAAACACGCATGCAATTAATAAAAATATCATCTAATTATGAAGATTATTTTTATATTGGCTTCCCCTAGGCTGAAGCCTCGATAAGGGTTAGGCAAGATGTGAATCTTGTCCTTGGGGATCCAATATTGGTTTGGTCCAGCTTGTTTATTCAAACATAGATTTGGGACACATGCTTGGAATCAGGTTCTAGGTTGGTTCAATTCTGAATAATACGAGCGTTGCCTCGATTTGGTTCGATAGCCTAATCTAGATCGATTGAGAACGGACTTCTGTTTTCCAAGAATCATGTCAAGACCCTTGGAACCTGAAGTGAATCGTTCTAAGGCAACTCTGAGATCCTTGACTTGAGTTCTCAAGGAGGAATTCTCTTCCTCAAGCTTTTGAACTTGAGTTGAGTTTCCTTCTTGAGTTTACTCGGTCAAGGAACTCGAGTTGACTTCCTCTTTCAGGAGTTTTACTTCCGGTCGGAGGGTTTCAACCTGGATGTTGGCTTTCGCAAATTTTCGTGACAGGTAAGAAATTAGATCATACAATTCAGATTCTGGATAACCTCTTACCGTAATTTGTCCGTCCTTCGAGATGGAGAGCTTTCCGGTGCTGACATCCTCGTCTGGTTCCGATTCTGTTCCGGAGTCGATGTCCTCTGAGGCAGTCAAGGCGAGTAGGTTCGAGTGCGGAGCTTCTTCTTCTTCTTCGGAGGAAGACTCGTCCCAGGTGGCTTACAGCACCTTCTTCTTTCGGGCCTTCTTGTTCTCCTTTAGGTTGGGGCGCTCTGATCTAAAGTGTCCCTTCTTGTTGCACTCGTAGCAAGTGATGTTGCCCTTGCTCTTTTGGCTCATCGAGGGTTCCGATGGATCTTCCTTTTTCCGGCTTGACTTCTTCTTGCTCGTTTGGTTTTTGAGCTCCTTGTAGTAGTTGCGAGCAAGCCGGACTAGTTTTGGATGATCCACTTCATTGTCATCAGATTCCGAGTCTGAGTCAGACTCAGGTACTAGTTGACTCTTCTTTTTCTGAGTTCTTCCTTGAGTTTTACCTGCAATAAACGCAATACCCTTCTCGACCAATGTAGTATTAGTCTGTTCATGTAATTCTAACTCAGAAAACAATTCATCTAATTTTATTTCAGGTAAATTCCTGGAAACCTTGTAGGCATCCACCATAGATGCCCACAGTGAGTTTCTCGGGAATGAGTTTAAGGTATAGTGTGCAGCCCGTTCATCAGCTCTTGGATCCTTGCGTGCCGCTGTGCTGCAGTTTCCCCGTCGTGCATTTTTATCGTGTAGAGTCTGTTGAGCAACAGATCCCTTTTGTTGATTCGCGTCCAGAGCTCCTTCGCACTGCTGAAGGGTCTGACACGGTTCAGCTCCTCTTTCATCAGGCCGCATTGTAGTGTCTGTGTTGCTTTAGCGTCGGCCTCGATCTTCGTTTTTAGTGGACCGTCCCACTCAGTGTAGTGTTGCACCATGCCTTGTGCATTTTTAGCTATCTCCAGTCTGGACTGGATGATAATCCACATGTCCACCTGAGTTTTCAGGTGGACCTCCATTCTACTCTTCCAGTAAGGGAAATCTTCTCCACTGAAGAGAGGTAGTCTAGCGGTGATGTATCCCTCTTGCATGGCTATTTAATTAAACTAAAAAAATTTACAAAAAAAACTCGTCCCAAGACTAAATCTTGGATTAGTAGTGCGGCAGAAAAAATAGTAATAAGAAAAAATCGAGTGGTGTTGCACCAACCACGATTAGCGAGAAAAATACGAGAAAAACAAATTTAAAAATTTAAAAAAAAATTGAAAAAATGCTTAACTGGTTGTTGCACCAGATTTGAGCCACCCGCTCTGATACAACTTGTGGGATCGTTTAGAATCGATAGAGGGGGTGAATATCGATTGATAATTTTTCGAAAAAACTTAGGGTAATTTGTGCAGCGGAAAAGCAAAACAACGCTAACACATTTGTTTTTACTTGGTTCGGAGTCGCAGTCGGCTCCTACTCCAAGGCCCACGGTCCTTGACCGAATACGATGGAAATTCTATATTGTGTAAAGTTGTTACAACTTGAGTACAAATATAGAATTTAAAATACAACACTTAAATGAAAATTATACCGACGACTGGAAGATTAGAATGTCGGAGCCGCGGGTTGTCGTTGGCGCTTGAGTCTTGAGCACAGAGCGTTTGGAGCAGAGCGCTTGAAATAATGCGTAGAAAGAAGTTGTGTTGAAGCCAACGGGGTGAACCCCTATTTATACTAGTCGCTAGGGCTCCTGTGTTGAAGGGGGCGCCTGACACGTGGCCCATTCTGCGCGAAACTCAATCCGCAGACTTGGCCATTGCTTATCCTTTCAACTGGGCGCTTGAGCTGACTGGGGAGCCTGTACGAACACAAGCGCCTCACATGATGATGTGGTAGCTTGCTTCGAGTGGCTTGGAATCAACCCTGTTTGGGGTGCCTGTATCAACACAGGCGCCTGATCAAACAAGCGCCTGCCTTCATTGAGGTGTCTGGGAGCAGAAACCTTTCACCATTTGTTCCTGCAACCAGGGTTAGTTCCAAAACACAAATAATAAACAATATAATATCATTTAAGCATGATTAACAGCCTGGGCTATCTTGGTTCTAACTTTGGGCTTCCCAAATTGAACCCTAAGTCGAACCGACGCCTAATGTTCCCTCTTACGGGGAACGCGTCCTCACCTACTCCTCTCAGGAGAGTTTACCTATTTGCCAACCGGCTCCTCCGGTTGGACTTTTGCCCAATCCCCTGGATCAGGTCTTCGTGCCCAATCCGCGACCAGGAACTATTACCCAGCTTCACTCACTAGGTCTTCGGTGCCCAGTCCATGACCAGGACTTATTGCCCAGCTTCACTCACCAGGTCTTCGGTGCCCAGTCCATGACCAGGACTTATTTCCCAACCTTATGTCAGGACTTAGGTGCCCAGCCCGCGGCCAGGACTTAGTGTCCAATCTTAGAACTAGGACTTCGTGCCTAGTGTACCTAGGACATTTCCTTCACACTCGAGTAGCATTGTTAGATCACAATAAAACCTTAACTTCTGAACCCTTTGCCATTATCAAAACACAGATTTAACTTTGGTGCTTCCGGCACCAACAGAAGCCATCTTCTCCATCCTGCCGTCGGCCATGGAAGTATTCCTTCTCGAAGCCACCATCGGGCTAAGGAGAGAGACACCTCCGAGAGCTGCCGCCGGCGATGGGTAGAGCCCCCATCTGCTGGCCCCGGCCATGGAGAAGCCTCCTTCCTTGCTGCCACCGCCGACCAAGGAGAGATTGATCACCTTGATCTGCCACCAGCCAAGGAAAAGACCTCAGCTGCTGCCGCCGGCCTTGGAGCAAGCTTTCTTCCCTGCTACCGCCGCCGGCCAAGGAGAGGGTGATCTCCTTGATCTGCCACCAGCCAAGGAGAGAAACCTAGCTGCTGCCACCGGCCAAGGAGCAAGACTCCTTCCCTGCTGCTGCTGGCGACCATGGAGGGTGACTGTTCTCAAGATTTGCTGTCGGCGATGGAGAGGAATCCTCCACCTGCTGCCACTAGCCATGGATCAACCTCCTTCCTTGCTGTCGTCGACCAAAGGGAGCAGCTGCACCAAGGTCTACCACCTGCTGTGAAAGGTCCTTCTTCTCCTTGAACCCACTGACCATGCCCTAGGAGAGAAGAAGAAGAGTATGCCCTAGGAGAGAGGAAGTGAGAGGAAAAGAGAGAGAGAGAGAGGAGAAAAAAATCCATTAGGTCTTGGTTTCATGACTTCATGGGGTATTTATAGGGCTACGATAGGGACCATGAGGAGGAGTTGGATCTTGGTCTGCTAATGGATCCAAACCCGATCTATTAATGAGATCCATTTCACTAAAGGATCTCCATTGAATTATCTCACAACCCCCATATTTTCATATGGGTTCCACCTATTATTAGTACATCCATCTCCCCGTATTTAAGATATCGAATGTCCATCGATTAATTTAAATTACTGACAAATTTAACTAATCAACTTCTAACTCCTTGACTAGTACCACTTAACCTTATCATCATGTTGGATCAAATCCACCTGCAGGATTTAACATGATGAACCTTATGAGCTCATCAAGGGGGCATCATCATCCCGACTCACCAAGACACGGATTCCATCAATAATCAATAGCACACCATGTAATTAATATTATTTCCCAACTTACCAGGCCTATCGATTTAGCAGAATAAATCACGCCCATTGGTAAATCAAAGAAATAAAATACTAAATACACGTGCCTTATATCGGGATTTAGAGATTGTACTCCATAATAATCCAAGGTTCGATCCAATTGTAGAGTCAGTACAAATTGGATCACCTCTATTTTGGTCTTGCTCAATGCACACAAAGCACACTAGTGTAATTCTATGGTTAAGATAAACCACACCTAATTACACTACAACCATCTCGATGGTTTGTCCAACTCCATCTCGGTTGTGAGCTTCTACTTATACTCTGCAAGGGACTGATAACATAATCTTCTATGCGTCACCACACACTATGTTATCTACAATGCAAAGTATCAGCTGGTTATGTACATACTAATATAAACATGCATCAGTGTTGTTGTGATTCTCTTTCAAAATGTGGATGTCCATACAGAAAAGACAAGACTTTTAGTATACATTCTAACAAATGATGTTTTAATGAATTTCATGCTTGATTAGGTGTTTACCTATAAATACATTTTCAAAAAAATTATATATCATTTCGAAATTTGGTTGACCTAAACTTAGACACAAATCTTCTAGGTCCACAGTAAAATCCCTTAAGACACTTAGGTAGAGTTACTTGTAGTTAATAAGGGTAGCCAAAAGGTGTCAGGTTCAGGGGAGTCTTATTTCTTTAATTCTTTTGAAAATTATTTTTTTATTTTTTTTGAAAATTTATCACTTTCAAAATAATTTTTGCTCAAAAAATATTATGTCTTTCAAAATACTTTTCAAAAAAAGTTTTTCAAAAAGTTATTATGTATTTCAAAATATTTTTCGAACAATACTTCTACAAATATTATCATATTCTTTCGAAAATATTTTTCTAAAATATACGTTAATTACTCTTATGATTTGGATAAACTCTAAAGACATATTGGAAGTTTTCTTTATGATCTACAAGAATTCCAAAGATTGTGCCAAGTTTAGGGGGAAACCAAGTCAAAAGAAATTAATATATTTCTATTTCTAATTATATCAAAATATTTATTAAATTTTTTTTGTAATTCTTTTCGTTTGAATCAAACCCTAAGACTCAGAGGAAGATCAACTTGTAGTCAACAAGCTTCTTAGAACTATGTCAGGTTTAGGGGGAGGTTCAAATTAAAAGAACCATTAGAAGTTTCAAAGATACTATATTTTCAAAAACTTCAAAATACTTCTCAAAATTTATTTTAATGTAATTTCTTTTTGTTTAAATCAAACCCTAAGACTCAGAGGAATATCAACTTATAGTCAACAAGCATCCTAGGACTGTGCCAAGTTTAGTGGGAGGTTCAAATTAAAAGAAACATTGGAGGTTTCAAAAATATTATATTTTCAAACACTATCTTTACAAAATCATTTTATTTTTGAAAACATAATATTCTCATTTTCAAAAACATTTTGTGAAAATCATTTCATCTTTTGAACGTCTCTAAAAATCTTTGAAAAAAAATTTCTTGAGTTTGGAAAAATCTCCAAGATATATAGAAAAGTTTTCCTTATAGTTAACAAGGTTTCCTAGGATTGTGTCAGATTGGGAAGAAATTCAAACCAAGAAATCTTTTATTCTTCAAAAAATTCAAACCACATGTTGAAAATCTCTATTTTGACTGAAAAATTCAAACCAAGGAATCTTGTGGTCAACAAGATTCCTAGGATTGTGTCAGAGTTAGGGAAGTTCAAATTCTCTTCAAATTCCTATATTGTTGGTGTAAATTTTCAAGTACTTAGTGCCTTTTAGAATATATTTTAAAAAATACTTAGTTTTTCTTTAAAAAAAGAGGTTTTTTGAAAATTATATTTTCTTATAGAAACTTAAATATTTTCAAAAATCGTATTGTTGCTGCAACTTAAAATCATTGTTATTATTCTTTATTTCTTTTTGATGTATGTCAAAGGGGGAAAGAGTACCTTTAGTTAGTTTTTTTTTTCGATTACTCCCAAGTTTTAAACCAAAAACTCTTAGACCTAATCTAACTTAAGATTAATGTCAAACATCAAAAACAGGGAGATTGTTGGTGCAACGAGCATCAATCATGAACAGACAACCTCTAGTGTTTCGATATTTGACAATATACTAAGGTCTAGTCAACGTCTAGTGTTTTGATGTTTGACAATATATTAAGGTCTAGTCAAAGTGATCAAGGGTTAAGTCAAACAGGACCTGATGTTTAGTAGGGTAAACCCAGGTTTGATCAATTTTACAAAGGGTTAGCCAGACAGGACCTGATGTTTGGCAATGACAATATACTAAGGTCTAGTCAAAGTGATCAAGGGTTAAACCAAACATGACATGATGTTTGGTAGGGTAAACCCAGGTTTGATCAGTTTGACATAGGATTAAGCCAAATAGGATGTTTGGAAGAGTGAATAGAACCCAAAGATGGTCAGTTTAACCAAGAGATAAGCCAAACATGACTTGATGTTTAGCAGAGAGACTAAATTCATATCTGGTCAGATAGACCAAAGGACTGAGCCAAACAAGACTTGATGTTTGGCAGAGTGAAGTTTAGTCAGGATTAAGATGACTAGCAAATAAGTCATTATGAAGGAAGAAATCCTGTTCATTGAAGTTGGGTCATAGTGAGTGAAGTTAGGTGGAAGAAATCCTAGTGAGTGAAGTTGGGTCCTAGTGAGTGAAGCTAGGTGGAAGAAATGTTAAGCTAAGTCTTAGTGAGTGAAGCTAGGTGGAAGAAATACTGGTGAGTGAAGCTGAGTCCTAGTAAGTGAAGCTAGGTGGGCGAAGTCCTAGTGAGTAAAGCTCGGCAAGAAGTCTTGACCTGTAGGGTTGAGCACGAAGTCCTGGTCGGAGATCGGGCAACAGAGTCTTTGCTAAGCGAGGACTACAAACAGAAGTAGAGGCAGGACAAGGATCGGATATCTCGAGATTTGGGAGTCTCGGAGGTCGAGTACGAAGTCTTGGTTCGGGGGACTGAGTAAAAGACTTAGCCGAGCGAAGATCACGGACAAAAGTAGAGATGGGTCGAGGTTGGGCGTCTCGAGATCCGGGTTCTCGGAGGCTGAGCAAAAGTCCAATCGGAGGTCTCGGTTGGCAAAAGGTAACTTCTCCAGGGTGGAGTAGGTGAGGACGTGTTCCCTGGGAAAGGGAACAGTAGGCGTCGGTTCGACCTAGGATTTCATGTTGAAATCCAAAGTCAGAACCAAAACAGCTCCGGCTATTATGTATGCATTCATTTTTAATATTATATTATTCTTGGACTAACCACGGTTTCATGATTGAAAGGAAGCAGCTGCCGCATCCCAGGCGCCTGAAAGGGTTCAGGCACTTGAGAACCCTGGCGCCTGATACCTCAGATGGGGTTTTCCAGCGGATGGAGAAGCTAAGCTAGCAGGTTCGCCACGTTAGCTTCTCAGGCACCTGTGAGCCATCAAGCGCCTCATCAGTCCTAGATGCCCAAGTCTAGAGATTAGGTTTAGCCAAGTCTGCAGATAAGCACGCGCCAAATTCGGTAACGTGGCAGGCGCCCCAGGCCTTTCAAGCGCCCAAGAAGCTTGTATAAAAAGGGGTTCATCCCCTCACTTCATACATCAAGTTTTCCATTCGCTCATTCATTCTGTGCAAAGCAAAAGTGCTCCAGGCGTTTGTCCTTTTACATAAAAAGGGGTGCGTCCTTTCATATCATGTTCAATCTTTTGGACCCTTAAATGACTCTTCCTAGGTTTCTTTCTAACTGATCAAGTTTTGCTCTCAACACTTGATTTTTCTTTTCTAACTTCCTAACCTTAGGATCACTAGATCTAGTTTGATCATTTCTAGGTCTACCTATTTTTCTGGACATATTTCTCCCTTTCTTAGAGTTTATGCCTTAGTCCTTATTCCTAGATATCCTAGATTTATCATGCATCATAGAATTTTTGGTGTTTTGGCATATAATTATTTCTATTCCTATCATGATATTTAAAACCAAAAATACGCATGGGCACATAATTGTTGTCAATTCTATCATTCAAACGAACATTTTGAGCATTCATGGAAAAATTTGAAGCATAAGTAGAGTCAGAGGTTACCTCCCTTACCCTTGGGGCTCCCCCTTGATGAGTGCTCCTTTTCCTTTCTCCTTTTTCCCATTTCCTAAGATGCTCCATCTTCTTAAGCTCTCTAGTTCTTGGACATTTTGTATGATAATGCCCGAGCTCCCCGCATGTGAAACATCGAATTCTCTTCTTTTGTTTTGAGCATCCTCATTCCTACAACCCATATTAGATTTAAATGGAATGGATTTGGGCTTAGAAGTTACCTCCTTTTTACTTAGTGGGCACTTGTCCTTGTAGTGCCCCTTTTTATTGCAACCAAAGCATATAATATGGTCTCTTGATTTAGCTTTGGTGGAGGTGGGAGTCTTCTCTTGCTCTAGTAGGGATGAGGGTATCTCCTCCCCCTCAATTCTTGATATTGATACTTCTTCTTTTTCTGCTGACGAACAGGACTCTTTTTCACTTGATTCCTCCTCATCACTTGATAATTCTCCTTCTCTTTGGTTTTCTTGGACACTTGAGCTTATTTTTTCGGGCTCCTCTACTCCTTGAGTTTGTGTAGGGTTCTTACGACCCTTTCCCAATTTATTCCACAACTCATATGCATCTTTATAATTCCCTACATCACCCAAAATATTAGTAGGCAAGATATTAACCAAAATATTGATTACCTTCTCATTGGCCCTTGCTTGTTCTTGTTGCTCCTTGGTCCAATACCTAGGCTGGAGCTTCTTTCCATGCTTGTCCTTAGGGGTCTCAAATGGCTCTTCTATCACCATTACGCACTCCCAATCCATGCCGAGCCACATCTTCATCCTAGCTCTCCAATACTCAAAATCTTCATGCTCGTATGGTGGTGGTGAGTTTATATCGTCCCCTAGCTTATCCTCCATCATTCCCTCTAGCTTTGCTTTGCTCCCTTGGTGGTTATTCCAATCAAGAGCGGTCCTAGCTCTAATACCAACTGATGGATCGTTTCAACGTGCTAAAAGGGGGGTGAATAACACTTCATTGTCATTTTGATCTCTACAAAGTTGTTAGCGCAGCGGAAACAATAATATGCAAAGTAAATAAGAAATAAAACAATGCTAACAACCTGATTTACTTGGTATCCACCCCGGTCGGGTGACTAATCCAAGAATCTGTCGGTGGATCAACCCCTGGATAACCTCCGGCTAGATTTGTCACTCCTTGTGGGTGAAGAAACCTCGCCACAACACTTCGGACGTTCTCTGATCACAGTAGACTACTAACTTACTTTACCCAAGCAAGTTTCGTCGAACGAGCTAGTAGGAAACGAGCCCCTTTAAATAGGGCTCGAATCTGAAAACAGTCGCTACCAGTCGACTGCCCCTGGGGCAGTCGACTGGTCCTACTCAGATTCGACCGTTACAGCACAACGTTCGAATCTGCTAGCCTGTTTCAGCCTATACCAATCGACTGCCCATGGGCCAGTCGACTGGGACACACTTAAGCTTAGGGTTTTACTCCCGAGTACAAGTCTCTCCGTACTCAAACCCTCCCGGTATAACCCTTGAGTATAAACACACATACTCAGACCCTCACAACTCAGTTGACTCTTCTCCAGCAGCCTTGACTGTTGCCTTCATGTCGTCTTCATCTTTGGCCCTCGTCCCTCGGATGCGCACGCAAGCCTCCAGCTTGCCTCCATGCCATCCTTCACGTACGCCTCGAAGTCCGCATCCCTCGGCTCATCATCCCTGCTATCCAATGGTCCCTCGGATGCACACGTAAGTCTCCAGCTTACCTCCATGTCATCCTTCACCTGAAAACATCAACCAAGTCCATATGTACCTGTACACCTGCACACTCATGTACACATATGAGAACATCACACATCCTAACATAACCATATTGTCCACACATCAAAATATCATGATCCTCCAAATCATCTCAGGGCCGATTGCCCCAACAGAAGTTCTCTTCCTTCGGCTCCCGTCTCTCAAATGCGCACACAAGCCTACGGCATGTCTCCATGTCATCCTTCGCGTATGTCGTTGAAGTCTGTTGGATCGGAGTAAATCGATAAAGGGGCGGATGAATATCGATCTTAAAATTTTCGAAAAAGTAGAGCGAATACGCAGCGGAAAACAAGGAAACAATCTCTAACACAAGTTCTTTTTACTTGATTCGGAGTCACGGTCGGCTCCTACTCCAAGGCCCACGGTCCTTGACCGTTTACGTTGGGCAATTCTATATTCGTAAAGATCTTTTACAGGTTCGAGTACAGATATAGAATTGAAATAGAAAGTACAACACTTTTCGTAATTTAAATGTTACCAACGCCCGAGGTGGATGAAGGTTCGGAGCAGCAGGTCATCGTCGGCGCTTGAATCGCAAAGTCAAAGCTTGTCGGAGCGTAACGCTTGAACGAAAGTGTTAAGAGCGATGTGAGCGAGATGTCCTAAAGCCTTGATGGTGAACCCCCTTTTATAGTCGACTCCTAGGTGCCTGTGTTGAAGGGGGCGCCTGACACGTGGTCTCTCCTGCGTGAACTCTAATCCGCAGGCTCGGTCAGTGCTTATCCCCTTCAATGAGGCGCCTGAGCCATCTGGGGCGCCTAGCTTGACTTGGTCTGGAGGTTTAGTGGCAGTTTGCTTCAATGGCTTTGAAATAGCCTTGCACTGGGGCGCCTGTATCAATACAGGCGCCTAGCCCAGTGAGGCGCCTCACTCCATTGAGGCGCCTGAGCTGCAGAAACACCGTCCCTTCGTTTCCTGCAACCAAGGTTAGTTCCAAAACACAAGAAGCAAATAAAATAATAAGTTTAGACCATTGTTTACAGCCTTGGCTATCTTGGTTCTGACTTTGGGTCTCCCAAATGGAACCATAGGTCGAACCAATGCCTAATGTTCCCTCTACGGGGAACGCGTCCTCACCTACTCCTCTCGGGAGAATTTACCTTTTTTGCCAACCGGCTCCTTCGGTTGGACTTTTGCCCAGCTTCACTCACCAGGTCTTCGGTGCCCAGTCCTCGACCAGGTCTTAGTGCCCAGCTTCACTTACCAGGTCTTCGGTGCCCAGTCCTCGACCAGGTCTTAGTGCCCAGCTTCACTCACCAGGTCTTCGGTGCCCAGTCCTCGACTAGGTCTTAGTGCCTAGCTTCACTCACCAGGTCTTAGTGCCTAATTCAATGAACCAGGACTTAGTGCCTAGTGTACCTAGGACTTTCCTGCACACTTAATCAACTTGTTGGATCACAACCAAATCTTAACTTCTGAACCCTTTGCCATTATCAAAACAAAGGTTTGACTTTGGTGCTTCTGGCACCAACAAAGTTTACTTCCTCGGCTTGCCCTTGAAGTCCTCTTCCTTGGCTCTTGCCCCTCAGATGCTTCACTCCATTAATTCTCATGTGTGATTCATTAAGTCCTGTAAGACTCAAACACACACATCAAATCCACATGAAAACCAAACTTAATCATATTGGCATACACATCAAAACACATGATCTATCCGATTAACCTTAGGTCGATTGCACCAACAGTTTAGTTTGATTTAGTTTATAAGTTATTTTACTGTAGTTGGCTCAAGAATAAACCCTTTGGTTCAACAACCAAACCTCTTCCAATTAGAACCAAACCAATTTGGTTTATTTTGTCTTTAAAAGATGTGGCCCATCTATGCTTCTAATGTGCCAAAATATCTTTCATTTTTTCCCTTCATCTAGTTTAACCAAACTCAGTCTCTTTCGATCTAAGAATTAAATTCTCAAACTTGTTTTAAGTCTTTTGGATAAAATTGTAGTACATCTAACCCAATAGGTTCTTGGTTATATTGGTCATTCGTAATTAATCATTACTTATGAAGATTATGAGTGACACCTAGTAGTACATCATGACTCATAATTGATCGAAAAATCAATTGTTGATCTCAGAACCACTTTAGGAACCCTTCAGTAACTACACTGAATTGTACCTCATTACTTTCACCGTCTTTTACCCACTTGGTTCAGGAATGGTCTATGTGTCAGCCTTTACTAGGCTGACTACGTCAAACCTAGCCCAAGTCTTATTTCCTTATCCTATAGATTAAGTTATTTAAACATGTGTCCAAGAGTACTATACTCTTGATATGTAATGCATTAGCGAAAGACTTTAAGTAATAATCTTAACAAGCGACCGTAAGATATACACCTCCTTTCTCAAGGAGTGGTGAATCCTCTATGGACTATCTAAACACCTTCTGGTACTTCGACTTATACCCAATCATCTCAGGTCCACACCTCCATAGAGATATTTAATTAAGATGTTAAAGCATAAGTCTCTATAACCAAGATGACTTAAATACCGCAAGTCAAAGGAAACTCGCACTTAAGCTACAATAAGATTTTCATTAACATATCTCTATATGTATAGAACCATATAAAGTCTCATGGTTGACCACTCCAATGAAGTAGTTACCATAACTAGCAGCCATGTTTAACTTTCGATATCACAATGTCTCCAGCTAGTAAAGAACAACTATTTAGGTAAATCAAGAAGTATAATATATGCAAGTCTCACAAAATTGATGATGCCCGAACTCATCATTTCATTGATTAGGGATTATTTCAATATATTCATAATTATACATGTAGAGATGCTCATTAGTTATGATTCAATCACAAGTTATCTAATGCTATGAACTGTATTGCAGACATTCAGTAAATGAATTTATGATCTAATCATACACATAGAGAATGTGCACTCAAATAGTGAATTTCTATTTATCTAATAAATGGTAGAAACCATAAGGCCAAGGGTGAGTATTCAGTTAAAACTGAATCGAACCGAATTAACCATACCGAACCAATTTTTTTCGATAAAACTGAGGCGACCAAATTTTTAAAAAATCAAACAAATTGAATCGATATTTTATCGGTTAATTCAATTTTTTACGAATTAACTGAATTATTCAAAAAATCAATTATTAAAATAAAATTCTTTTTTAAAAATAAAAATCAATTTTTTAAATAAAAAATTGATTTTGGGCTAAAAGTTTGGTAATTCAGTCTATTCGGTTACCGAATAGGAAAGTTGAAAATATAAATCGAATCGAATTAATAGATTTTTTGGAAAAAATTCAAATTTTCAAATAAACCAAACCAAATTTTAAA
Source organism: Boesenbergia rotunda (assembly GCA_024364735.1). Classification (NCBI taxonomy): domain Eukaryota; kingdom Viridiplantae; phylum Streptophyta; class Magnoliopsida; order Zingiberales; family Zingiberaceae; genus Boesenbergia; species Boesenbergia rotunda. The sequence continues at coordinate 70,874 of JAGFNQ010007582.1, read as the reverse complement.
TTTCAGTCGGTTTGTTTGGTTTAACCAAGGCGAGATTGCCTTAGAACATCTCTTAAATATTACAACATTGAATAGATCCGATAACTTGGAGTCACTGACTCCAACCAACTTTCTGAATTAAGGTTCATGTACCACAGAGTTAACACGATAATAATATAAATCAGTTTTGATAGTCTTGTCTTTAGATTTCCTATGAAACCTAGGTCAGACTTATACCTACTATTCCTCAATGGGGACTCGTCCTCACCATTCTACCTTTTGAAAGAATCTCTCTACTTTGGAGAATTTACCTTATGCCAAACATCTGGTCCTCCAGACCTATATGAATTTTATGCTTAGGATATGATCCTCTGACCCCCAGGGCTTCCTTCGATGTTCGGTTCTCATTGATCCATCAACTTGCTAGACGTACGATCCATTGACCCATCTTGTATTTCCACATGATATCCTTGACCCATAAGACTTTTACTTTGCTTAGTATCTAATCCAACTGACCTACTAGAGTTGACCTATTAGGACATCTTGGTTCTTCTCTCTCCATACTTGATCATCCTTCATTAGATCACAATCAATCTATCTTAGAACCTTTTTCAACATCAAAATCAGGTTCAATTATCTTGAATTACTTACCCCCAGCATTTTCTACTCTGTTTTCTCCTTTGGCTCGTGCATTTTATGGCATGGCATGTCCCCGGAATGAATTCTGCCCGATGTCCTTTTCCCGCAGCTTCAACACTTGGTGTTAGAGGGTCACCCTCAGGAGGAGATTGTATAAAAGTTTGATTAATTCAATTTTTTTATCGTATTAATCGATATTTTATCAATTCCATTTATTCAATTTTTGTTAAAAAAATTGATCCATTGGGTTAGCTTGAAAAAATTTAATTAACTCGATTTGATTTTAATCGAATACTCAGCCTTAATCTTGCTAGATGAGATGGTCAAAACCATTTACAAAGATCTATCTTGCATTTCATATAATGTTGACAATAGGTCTGATTCTAGGTTCAACACTCTTGGAATTAGGGTACGATTTATTCTCACCCCCACTCATATGACCAATAGATCTCTTCCAAGTTCAATAAGTTCTCGTAGGATAGACTGATGATTAGGACGTAAGTATTATCATCTCTTTTAAGTTCAATAAACATTAAATAAAAATTAGAAGGGAGTCCTTTTTATAAAATCATCAAAGGGCCTCCCTTTTTGAATTATTATAAAAAAAAGCATTCTATCCCACCTCTAAATATTTTAGATTCGGTCTACGCATATTTTTTAATATACCTGGCTATGAACCACAATATTGACATTTCAATTTTCAATACAAATTATATATATATATATATATATATATATATATATATATATATATATATATATATATATATATATATATATATATATATATATATATATATATATATATAACAGTTATGAACTATAGATGCTAACATAGACATTTCAATTTTAATCAACACAATACACTATATTATAATAGTATTTCATTTTCATCAATATTGATTAATATCATATTATAACATATTTTGATCAATACTTATAACACTTATTGTTGTAACTATCGTCCATAATTCTTGTAATATAGATATTTTTTCTTTGTCAATACTGATCAATATTGGTTAATACATATTATAATAGCTATGAATCATAACTGCTACAATAGTGATAAATTATTTTTAATCAATATAATATTATGTTGTAATAGTTTTTTTTTCTTTTTTTTTATTATGTTGTAATAGTTATGAGATCATAGTTGCTACAATTATGTAGTTATAACAGGTACAAAATCATAATACATAGGAGATAATTACGTAGCAATTATAATCTTGTAATTGTTATAATAGCATAAAAATATTGACAGTTTCAAAAAGTAAAGTGTACAGAGATGGAATAGCACCTCTCTTTGATAATAAATTGAAAAGAACGGTCCTTTGACGATTCTAATAAAAATGAACACCCTTTTAAGTTTTGCCCAACATCTTTCAACCAAGCTCCAATCCATATCACTACTTGACCAACCCAACTAGTTCATCTGACTAATTTATCTGATCCACCAAGCTTGCTAGATCCATCCAACCCCATCAACCTAACTAGCTCCATCGACTCACCTAGTCAATTTAACTCAAATAGAGTTAGTGCGTGCAGTGAAACTAGAAAGGTGAGTCAATTTAACTCAAATAGAGTTAATGCGTGTAGTGAAACTAGAAAGATTAATGGCTAGCTCTTCAAATGGTTAACCAAATATTTAAGAATTGAATTTTAAGTACACTGTGTTATAAGAATTTTCCTTTAGCAGAATGATCATTCTAAAAATGCTAGCCACTTGAATAGATATCCGTAAGTACTTTTCGATTTATCCTGGTGTCTAGTGAAAAATTTTCATAAGGCAAGATTCATATCTCCTGAATTAGTAGGTTCGAAAAATTGAATACAAATTTTAAAAAAAAAAACATAGAAAGATTATTGCAATACTATACTAGTAGTCGCAAACTATACCTCGTCATTTTATAGATACAAATCGTAGTCACAAATTATACATCACCACTATATTCATAATTCTTACAGTTTGCTACAAGAACGATTGATGAGATGTATATGCATCAAGAATTTTTAACAAACCAACATAACATAGTTTGATAGCTGCAATCCAATTAGTTGTTTTGAAAATAACACTCGAGTTATATTTAAACAGTATGAACACATAATTAATCAATGGTCAAGTACTTGATAAGAATGCACAAGAATATAAAGCCGGTGGGGAATCACAAATAAAGGCAGTAGGGCAACGCGGTGCTTGGTTCTAGCAATAATGCTGAACAGATAAGTACAAGGTTCAAATGCATGTTGCCAGTCTTACTCTTGACTTCTTGTCAACAAGCATGTTCACAGAGTTTATCATTCCACACTCCACCAGCTAGAGGCAACAGTGTCCGGTCAGTTCGAGCCGTTAGTTTGCGGATCAGAAGCTAAACTAGCCAAGACAGATAAATATATGGAAGAAAACAGAGATTCAATAATGGAAGAACATTGAAGGATGCTTCATAAGACAAACAGAGATTTACTTCTAGGAAACTAAGACATTTTCTGCTATGAATCATGCAACCTTTTTGAGATGAGAAGGAACCATCAATCTTCAGTTTCGATGCTTGGGTTAATACATTATGGCAATTAAAACTATTTTGATTTCATTGGGGACAAGTATTTGCAATAGCAAGTACCACAAATGGGAGCTAGAAGTGATATCGGCAACGTGAACACTTTACTGAGGAGAGAAACTGATGTATTACCTGAACTCGTTTTCTTTAGATGTATCAGGCTTGTGCCAACCTGAAGTGAATTTGATGACGAACTATGTCACCGAACTTGTGCCAACCTGATGTGTATTCAATGACGAACTATCATCATGTGGTTCTTGGTGCACTGCTCTTTCATGGAGTTGTAAAGCATATTCCAAATTCCAGAGAACATCACCCATTGCTGGCCTATCAATTCCATATTGCGCTAAGCACTTCTCCACAGTCTCGCCGAATTTCTTCAATGATTTCCGATCAGTCTTACCCTTCAACGCGGGATCAATGATTCTCTCAAGTTGCCGTTTCTTTTGCCACGGCATTGCCCACTCAGCTAAATTTATCTGTTCCCATGGAAGGGATTGATTAATGACAGGTCTTGCACATAAGACTTCAAGAAGCACAACACCGAAAGAGTACACATCAGACTTATCAGTAAGCTGTTGCGTTTTGAAGTACTCAGGATCAAGATAGCCAAAGCTTCCCTTAACCCCGGTGCTGACATGACTCTGATTGCTATGACTGCCTAACTTTGACAGACCGAAATCTGAAACTTTGGCGGTGTAGTTCTCATCCAACAAAATATTGGAGGACTTAACGTCGCGGTGAATGATCCCCTGAGAAGAACCAGTGTGTAAGTAATGCAGACCCCTTGCAGAACCAATGCAAATCTCAAGCCTTTGCTTCCAAGACAGAGATGGCTTTCTTGAACCATAAAGATGGTCTCTCAAAGGACCTTTCTCCATGAACTCATACACCAAGATCATCTCTGACTGCTCCTCACAATATCCTATCATTGAAACAAGGTGCCGATGTCGAATCTTTGATAAGACCTCAATCTCTGTCTGAAACTCTCCTAACCCTTGTTGAGACCCACGGCTGCCTCTCTTTACAGCGACATCAGTTCCATCTCTAAGAACACCTTTGTATACCTTCCCAAATCCTCCTACTCCAATAAGAGCCTTCTCATCGAAATTTTTCGTAGCCAAGACAATTTCAACAAAAGGCACCCTGAGCTGATGATTAGGATTGGTCAATGGGGAGGCAGCATTTGTTGATTCTGTCAATCTAGGATATGAACTCCCAATGCACACAGGAGATGGAGACCAAGTAACAACCTCTTGAAGCTGAGGCATATGATCTGTCACTCTCTTCCTACGAACTAAAGCTACGACCAAGGCCATTAATCCACAAACAAAGGCTAAGCTACCAAGAACAGAGCAAATAATGGTTCCATGATGCACCCTTTTCTTGTTGATATTCAATATCAAAACGACCCCATTTATCTTCATAATCTCCAAGCCGTTCAATAGAGCATTGATCTTCCATGGAGGGCTACGAGTAGAAGGACCAACGCTGATTGTAATGACTCCTCTGTTGCTTCTATCCTCAACAACAAAGTCTATGTAGTATGGTGAAGCTAAAGTGTATCTGGATAGTGATGAGAGATCAACATCCTTACAAGCAGAATAGCCATTGACATACACATCGAAGAAAAGCTCATTCAATGCTGTGCTAATTATGTCGCAGAAATGTAATCGAAGGAAGTATCCATGAACCGAGTTGGGCACTGGAAAATTCCAGCTCATGTTGAAATTATTGAAACGCAATGTAGAATTCGATGGGTTACCCGTATTGATCTCCCTAGCAGTTCCATAAACGAACTCAGGGGCAGTCTCTGGCGAGGCTCCCCCTCGTCGATACTTGATTTCGCTGTTAAAGGCGACGGCTTTAGCTCGCGAAGGCATCTGGAGGTACTTGTCGTCGGGATCCCATGTCCGCCAGAGGGTATCGTTCTCCGCAGTGACAACCGGGCCGCCGACATTGATCCGGTAGAGGGTTTCCAGCAGGCAGTCAGAGAGCGGGGAGCCGGAGTAGGAGAAATCGGAGGGGATCGAAGTAAAGATGTCGGAGACGAAGCGATCGGGGGCGGAGAAGAGCTCGATGGCGTTGACGAAGGCTAGGGAGGAGGGGGAAGAAGGGGAGAAGGTGAGGCGGAGAGAGGAAGCGTCGGTCTTGAGGAAGAACTCCTTAGGAAGGGGGTGGGAGAAGCCATGTGGCGGGGAGAAGAGAGAGAGGAGGGTGGTGCCATCGGCGGAGACGTTGAAGAGGGCGGCGGAGAGGTTGACGGAGGAGGAGGGGAAGGGGTGGAAGTGGAGGCGCAGGACGAGGCCAGACAGGGCGTCGGAGGGGTGGAGTGGGAAGAGGTAGGAGAAGACGTGGGGAAAGGCACGGGCAGTGCGGTAGAGTGGGGGGATGGAAGTGGAGGAAGAGGAGGAGAGGGCGGAGGAGGAGGAGGAGGAGAGGGAGGAATCGGGGAGGAAGAGGCGACCGTCGGGGAGAGAGACGGGGCCGGGGGCTCCGCAGGCGAGGAGGAAGTGATCGGCGGGGTAGAAACCGGCAACGGAAATGGGAGGGAGGGGGAGTACAAGTAGCAGCCGTATCAGTTGCAGTGAGAGAGCGACGGAGAAGGGAGACGAGACCGTGTGGCTCATTCTTCCGCTGCTTTGCTCTGATCCATTTTCTTTTCAGTATTTTTAAACTTTCGAAATCACCAAAACACTCCTAATTTCCTTAAGCTGAAATTTCATCTTTTACTGCAGAATAAAGTTTTTATTAAATTTATTAGAATAAATTTTATATTAAAAAAATATTTTTATTTTAAAAGTTAAGGCACTAGATTTTTGCCACTGACAAATGCAAAAATTGAAATGCAGCCACTAGATTAAGATTTTTTTTAAAAAACAAAATATTGAAAAATTAAAATACTTTTTGATATTGGGATCCAACTGACCATCCTCTATCCTAGAGGATTTCTATCCCACCTCTATCATATTCATCGATAATGACCGACAAATCGTCCGATCGATGATAAAAAATTATTGATAATTTTTTATCGTTGTTCTGAATCAAATATTGGGATAATAATGAATCAGTCGGAATCGTCGTATTATAATTTCGTCGTATTTGATAGTAAATACAATGATATTGTAATTGCAACGATATCCAACGAGTTCACCGTACCCCCTAGGGTACAGTTTTATTCGGCACGATAACCGAAGGCCGTCGATAGTGTCCGATCGACGATCGGATAACTCATCGGTCATCGTCGATAAGTGGATAGAAGGACAAGGATCCTCTATGGGATAGAGGATCTGGCCTCCACAAATATCGCCATGAATCCATTTTAGATTTAAAAAATTAAAAATAATCGTAAAAAAGAATATTTTTTTATTTATTATTAAAAGAAGGTTTTATCCCACCTCAGTATATTTTTATTTTAAAATATCTTTATTTTCATTGGTATGGTAGTAACGGAATTATAATAATTATTTTTTTATAAACACTAATAATATCTTTATTTTACTTCAGATTTATTTTAAAATATCATTATTTTCAATTCTATAAACACTAATAATACTATATTATAATAATTATAATTTATAATATTTATAATATGGACATTTATTTTTTTTTAATACTAATCGAAATTATATTATAGTAATTAGAAATAGTAAGTACTGCAATATAGAACCCTTATTTATTTATAATCAATATATTATAATAATTCGAGATTTTATTTATTACATAATTATAATAATTATAAAATCATAATTATTATAATTATATAGCAATTAAAAAAATAATTATTCAGGTTAGATAATATTGAATTTTGGATGACTGATTCAGTCTTATAAAAATTTTTATGGGTCATTAGGATAAATCAAAAATTTCATGATATATAATTTAAAAATTTAACATTCCATGATTATGCTCCTTATGTAGAAGAAATGAATAAAGTATTACTTTGATAATAAAGATCACATATTGTTTGTTGCAACATTATTGAGAATAAAGATATTTTAAAAATAAAAATAAACGAAATAAAGTATTATTTTGATAATACATTTTAAAAAAATATTTTAAGTTTTGCCCATTCATTTTGCACTTTTAGAGTTTTGTGGTGGTGGAACAATTAAAAGAAGCACTCGTGGAGAGTTTCCATGAGTGAAAGCTATGGCCATAAAGAAGCACCATGCGAACCAATGATGCCTTGTAGGTAAGTTGCTTAACTCTAGCTTTTAGCTCTTTAACCTCCATTGTCCTCTTCAATCTAAAATTTTATATTGATAATCTTTGATATTGTGCTCAAAGTGTTATAATATTATTCATATTTAGTTTTCTTGTTTATATGTACAATTAATTTGATGAGATGAAACTTGGTAATGTTGGGGATCGGTCCGCCGATTTGAGGGGGGTGAATAGCCGACCACGAACTTCAATCGCCGGTTCTTCCTACACGTGTTAGTGCGTAACGGAATATAATACAAACTAAAACTAACAATGAAGAACACAAATCAATTTAACATGGTTTGAAGATAAAGCTCCTACTCTACGGCTATCTGTAAGTTGGACGATCCCGATCTGTCGGTAGATGATTCCTCGAAAAGCCTCCGGCTAGCTCGCGTCGCTCCTTGTGGATAGAAAAACCTCGCCAATACCTTGCAACAACTCCTAAGCACTTGTAGACTACTAATAAGTTTTACCCAAGCTTATTTCGTCAACCTTTGTCCAGCCAAACCGAGCTCTCTTAAATAGAACTCGATATTGTTCCTACCGTTACCAGTCGACTGGTGCCAACACCAGTCGACTGATCCACTCGGATTCGAACATTACAACCCAACGTTCGAATTCCAGGCGACACCAGTCAACTGCATAGAAGATTAGTCGACTGATTTTTCTATGCCAACTATCAGTCGACTGATCCAAGCATCAGTCGACTACCCAAATCCAAAACCTAGGGTTTTTCTTCCCGAGTGCAATTCTCTCACACTCGGACCCTCACGACTCAGCTGATTCTTCCTTTGCAGCTTCGACCTGTTGCCTTTAAGCCTTCTTCGACTTTGACTCTCGTCCCTCGGATGCATACGAACCCGCGGCTCGTCCTCATGTCATCCTTCGCGTATGCCTCGAAGTGCGCTTCCCTCGGCTCATCGTTCCTGCATTGTCCACGGTCCCTCGAATGCATACAAGCCCATGACTTCTCTCCTCATGTCATCCTTCATCGGACCCGAAGCCATCCAGCTAAGCCTATGTGTATCCTGCAAATCTATATACTCACATACATATATCAAATACAAGAGTGAACCTAACTTAAACCCTTTACCCAAACATCAAAGCACCATGTGAAGTTGATCTCTTAACAATACAAGAAAAATCACGTTTAACAAGGATATATTTATAATCGTTTTTGGTTTAAACTATTGTAAATTTTTAAAAGACAAAAGTTTTTGTGAAAACAGTTGTGTATTAACGAACACTTAGCATCATAGTTAATGGTTTTACATAATCCGTTGTCTTTAACGCAACAATTATTATAAATAACAATGGATTTTACAACAGTTTTCCAAACCGTTATGTTTCAGAGAGAATTTTTTATCATTAACAACGGTTGGGACAATAGTTTATAAAACCATTGTAGTTTCAAAACTATTGTAAGTTTACAATGCTTTTAAACCGTTGTAAACAAAATTTCGACCGTTATCTTTTTGCTGGCTGAAAAATCACGCCCAAGAGTGAGAAAATTGATGTTCCCACCCTGATAACCCTATTTTCTATGCTCGATAATAACCAAAACCTACAAACCTTCGTCTTCATCAGTCCAAAAACCTTCCTCCGCCAGTGCGATCTCAAGAAACCCACAAATCTTCGTCTTCATCGCTTTCCACCAAATTTACACTTGCCCTCGCTTCTCTTCACTCCAAGATCTATCTTCGGACTTGAGAGGTTGCCTTAGCGTGAGTTCCATAAAGCTTTCTGCGAACCTTGTTGTCTGCCTTTGTTTTTCATGATCGTTTGCTGCATTGTATTTTGTGATTGTTTATTTCACTGGAGATGAATCTTGATGCATTGTTATATTTATTTGTTCTTCTCTACTTCGCGTTTTTATTTGCGAGGTTGGAATTGGTTTAAAATACTACAGAGAAAGCTCACTAGGTTAGTCACATTTATGGATTTTGAGGGGTTTGGTTTGTTTTGCGACTGTACATGCAATACTTAGATTGCCTTCTTTTATGCTATCTCATCTCACGGTTTTATGGTAAAAAAATATTTGTTTTCACCAATTCTTTGTCAACCTAGCTATCTTGATGGTGAGAGATGCTCCCATATCTTATTTGTAAACATAGCTATCTTTGTAAACCTAGCCATCTTTGTCACCGATTCTTTGATGCGTGTTCATTTTTTCAAAAGCATTTTTATTTTTTCTTCTCTGTTCACATTTAGGTTTAAAATGTTGTTAGTCAATTTTTAGGGTTTTAAACACATACTTGGTTTGCTTTGCTTATCAATATTTGTTCATAAACTTTTTAGGGCTTTTGTTTGACCGATTTTTTGTCAACATAACTATCTCTATCGACCTAGCAAAATTAAGTTCAATTTCTTAATGAACTTGGTGAACATTCATAAAGATGTTGGTTAGATTTGTTTTCTATATATACTTTTATAGAATGATGATTTTTTGATTCTATCAAATTGGTATTAGATATTGCTGTATTTTTTGCAACGTCAACCATGATTTTGCTAATTATTAATATTTGTTGAATATGAGCAACTTCTGAAGTATTAAAAAAGGAGGGTAAAACACAAGGTCAACATCTCAATCAAGATAATCATCGATCATAATTTTTTACCTCTTGTAATATTATTTTCTAATATCATATTTTTGTTGATATTTCATCACTAGCTTACATAATTGCTATTCCATCAATTACATAACCTTTTTCACTGTGACGAACCTATAGCCTCAAGTATGATGAGCTATTTGTTATTTTTGAAATATAATCATGCTTATAAATTTTGCTTACTTATACTTAATAAGTTTTACTCACAAATTTTAGATATCATCATGCAATACAAGAAAACAATACAAGTACCATCCTATAACTAGTTTTTTATTTATTATGCCTTATCGTCAAGAAAAAAAAATATTGCAGCTGTGCTTGAATTTTTCATCACAATCTTTTTGAATTAGCTCTCCTAAAAGGCTCTTGCAGTTCTCGAGGTGCAGCAATGATAGTCATCCATCATCCATAAAAGCGCATTGTGCTCTTTAATGATGACAAAACTCCTTCGCGAATTCGTCTTTGCCACGTGCCCTAACTGCTCTCCTCGCGATATCTTGCTGACATGCGCAGTTGTAGTAGACTCACATCAAATGGTTGTTCAGTGGCACCACCTCGATGTGGTTGTTTTTCGCCGTCCACGTGCCTTGTCCCGATTGCACACATGTAGGCGACCTCCTTCGTATAAGAAGGGGAGTCGAAGAAGTTCGACCACCTTCTGGCTTCTTCGTTCAGCAGACCTCATCTTCGTCCTCTTTCTTAAAGACTCCTTTGGCATAAGTCATCTTCTTCCTTCTCGTCTTTTTCCTTAGGAATCCTGGAGGGCTACCAAGCGGAGTGGTATGAGTACGCCTCTTCTAGAGTGAGGCCGGAGGCCCTATAAGCGGCCATTGAGGCTTACGACATTCCGGTCAAGATGGTGGTGGTGATCCCTAAAGTAGACCAGACGCCGGTGGAACCTCCCATAGGCTTCATTACCATCTTTCTGGGGCAAGTGGAGTCAGGGCTCCGTTTCCCCATTCCTCCATTCTTCATGAATGTGGCCTCCTATTTTGGTATCCCTCTCCACCAGATGGCTCCGAACGCCTTTGCTCAGATGGGTGGGGCATATATTATCTTTAAACTCTTCGACATTCCTCTGACCCCTCGGCTTTTCCATTCCTTCTTCATTCCGATTGGCTCGCGAGGGGCCTTTAGCTTTATGGCGCACCCCAACCATAGGTTCTTAGGAGGGTTCCTTCTTCTCATAAAGGGTGGAAAGGGATGTTTTTCTTCATCCGATTACCCCACAATCCTTTCAGCTCCCAGCGTTGGATGGAGAATCTGCCTGCTCCCCCTCTCCTAGGGAGCTTTCTACAAGGTCTAGCCTACTAGCGAGCCAGGAGCATTCTCTCCGGCATGAAGTTCAATGGCCCAGGCCTGGTACAATGCGAGGAGCTCATGTACCGCGCGGGCCTCAGCCCTAGAGTGACCCGCATCAGTCTTAGCTTGGTAAGCTTATTTTTCCTATCAATGTCTGTTAATTCTAACTGATGTTCCATTGTCCGTCTCTTGCAGAGGAAATTATGCTCTCAAGGGTGATTAACCGGCTCATCAAGTGGGATGAATCCAACAAGGGGGCCCTAGATTCCCCTCCAATTCTTCTCGCCTTGCCTTCTGCTTCAACCGAGTCCTCGGAGGGGACTGCCAAATCCTCTAGTGTGTACGTCGCGTTGGAGCAGACAGAGGCTCCTGCTGTGCCTCAGACACCTGCCGATCAAGAGGCTCTGGGTGTGTCTGCCAGCCCGGGGACAGGCGTCCCTTCGGGGACTGATCCACCTCCTGCTGTCGCCCACGCGAGGGAGGCCACAGGGAGGTCGTCGCCTCCCGTCGACCCACAAATGGCCCAACTATCTAGGCAGCGTAAGAGAAGAATCTCGATAGGCCTATCTCCAAGACGGAAAAGGTTTCGCCCCCTCAGCCCGTGCACACTCTCTTCCATCCCTGAGGAAGGCATTCCTACCTTTGATGATGAGGATGTCGCACCACTGTCTCTACCTTCCCAGCTGATTGATTCTACGGAGACAGGTAACCCAGCCCTTGGTTTCTCCCCAGTCGATCCTTCCGAGGCCTAAAAGGCAAGCAAGCATTGCCTACCACTCCTCGGATGTAGCTCGATCGTTTACACAAAAGGGTTGATGCGGCCTCGGAGGCTGCCATGCAGTCTTTCCCCCCGGTGCAACTTAAGGAGGTCCCTGCCGAGGGCATATCTCCCGAGGGGACCTCCAGCTCGGAGGAGGATGATTCTGATTCTGGCCCCTCTACCCTGCCACCTGGGGCTCCCCCTGTCCAACCACTCCCCCCGCGTAGCGACCCCTCACCCTCTGTGAGCCGGGTTGACACCCCGAGAAGTCAAGGGGTCCCAAGAGGGGAAGCCGTGCAAGTCTCCGTCGGGCCTCTCACTACCCTCCGTGAGTCTCTTTTGAAGGTAAGTGTTCCAGACATATAGGTTGTTTCTCTATATGCCTTATAACTCCTTTGCATCATGATAGGCAGATGAAGACTACTTGACAACCGGCCGCCACTTGTATGCCTGGCCACAGATCGAGGCCTTGACTCGGCGAGCACTGAGAGTAGAGGCCACCGCCGACCATGAGCATAGGGCGGGACTCATGCAAGCGGGAGTCAGCAAAGCTCTCCGTGCGAAGGTGGAGCATCAGCTAGACACCCTGCTGTCCATCAAGTCTTCCCTACAGAGTTCCCAGCCCCGGGAACGTTTGATGTCCCAGAGGGCTGTGGCCCTAATAGACGACCTTCTCTGGGTGACTTAGGAGTGAGACCGACTTCACGCGAGGGAAGAGAATCTATCGGAGGATATCCGACTCCTAGAGACTTTAACCTGGAAGTTGAATGGCGCATCAAGGACCAAGCGCAACAGCTGGCCCGGAAGGAAGACACCTTCATGGAGGTAGCTGATTGCTTGACAGACCTTGAGAACGATGCGACCTAGGCACGATTGGAAACCCTTGCTACTTCGGAAATACTCAAAGAAGCCCTGGAAGACTAGGACAAACTGTCCTCCGAGGTAGCTCGGCTAAAGATTGCCTAGGAAGTAGCTGTGACCGAAATCCGTGATCTCCGGGTGGCCGAGGACTCCCGTCTCAAGGAGGCAGAGGCGGAATTCAAGGCTAAGTTCTTGAAGTCGGACGAACTTGGTGATATCCTGGCCGGCCAAGTAATGAAGCACTTGAAGCAGGGCTTCCTGGATCCGTCGACCAGCTAATGAAGGCCCAACTCCTGCCACCGGATGCTGACCTTAGCTTTATGAGTACTGGGCGGGTTTGGGATGACCTCCCGCCATAAAACAAGGAGTTGTAAGAAATATAGAGCTATTTTTCCCTCCGACCTTGCCTTTTTCCTGTCAATACTTACTATCTTCTTCTGACTGTACTCATTTTGCTTCGTAATGAAAACATTTTTCGTCTTATTCTGAGTATTCCTTTTTTGTTTGGCTCTTCGTCTTGAGTGTCTTTTTTTCTCTTTTACGGGACCTAGGGAGCCAATTCTTGTCCCTAGCAACCTCTTAGATTGATTTCAGGGACCCAAAGCATGTCCCAACGCCAGATGTCTCCTGGTCCGAGATAACTTTGGGAGCTTTGTGGGTTTGACCATGGGTGTGGATCTTTCAAGGTAGCCCCGAAAGTTCAACCACCAGGCCGGAAGCTATGCACATGTGGGATCCATATTGGTTCCTTTCTCTATTGAGTGTTTGGCGAGTTCGCCGAATCCGGACAATCGTCTTCGGGCCCTAGGTGGTTTCTTGAAGTGATCCATAAAGGTTCACGAATTCCGAGGCACCGTAGAAGTGTATCCATTGATGGCGACATAAAAGAGGCGACACTTCAGGTGTAACGCCCGACCTTATATCTACCCTAAAGGCGGGGTTACGGGTCCACACAGTCATATCATCCAATCATGTTAAACATGTATATCCAACAAAACAGTTACAATACATGAACTAGTAATAAGCATGCTTATTGAACACTAAATTACCAAGCAAGGTTTTCTTTTTCATTTATATCTACATGCATTTACAACCTAATATGGAAATTATTTAACACACTATAGCATGAAATCTCAAGTAAGCATATAGCAAAAGTTATCTAGTCTTAGATGCATGCAAAAGAAACATTCGTAGGCAACCGAAAATAGTAAACATCTAGCATTTTACTGAGCATGCATACTATAGGAATTTGACATTAATAATAGTATTATCTAACATGACTTAGGTTCCATATCCCTAACAGTAGAGTAGTCACAATCATCATATATTCAGAGTATAGTAATACATTTTCAATCTTTAATCGGAAGCAGTTAGATTCTAGATAAACTAAGGTAGATAGAATCTTTCATCCTTTCCCGAGCCATCACCACACACATCCTCCAATCTTCCCTCTGCCTCTTCCTTTAGTTCGAGTATTTCTTACCGCTATCTGCAGCATAAGAAAAATAACAGGAACTAGTAAGCAAAACATGCTTAGTAAGAATCCGGGCCTACTCGCAAAATCCATATCAATACATCATATCATGTACACAATAATCAGATAGAATTATCAGCATCATAAGCATCTCATCAAAGCATCATAAACATCACATCAATTTATCTCTAAGTACTTTACGGAACAAGATCACATGATGAGAAATGTTTTTCAAAAGGTTCCATAATGGTAAGTACTTCAAAATATCATATCATCATCATCCAGGGCCCAGTTGTAGTACCACATCATGCGCGTTCCCTAATAAATTGGGGTAGCGAGCCACCAATCTAATTAGAGCAGGACCCTTCCGTCCTACCAATGCCATGACCTTAACATGCTCATTGGATTTGTTTAACGACCCCCTTCCGAGTCGGGTACACAACTTTCCAAAGTAAAGTAATTTATCATGCAATTACTCATATATGTATATGCCTAAAGGTACTTTTAATCACTTCTCAAAGGGACACACCACACATTCGGGTGCTCTTGATCCCCTAGGGACACACCACGCATTCGGGTGCTCTTGATCCCAGTTTCAATAGAGTATTTCCTTTTTAGGCATATTATCAACCACATCTCAATCACATCATATTCATGTCATAAGAGTGCCCCATGGGCTATAAGGCATGCTTTTATACCTAACAAGATAGGTCACATAATTTATACACATATCACATATGTAATAGCATGCTTCATGGTCTCATTAGGTACTTCCCAACCCTAGAACCAGGGTTGGCCGAAACATACAAGTAAGGAATTTGGTTTTCCCACCAAGCATTCATTCAAGCATTCTTACAAACACTTCACTTATATCATTAAGCATGGATATATCATAGGGAAAATCATTCAACCTTGAACCCTAATTTCCCTAGGGGTGGCCGAAACCTTGTAGAGTAGGCTAGGCTAGATTTTTTTGACATCCAAACTTCACACACAATTATACAAACACCTTGTATACAATATTATTCCATACCCTAAGCATGAATGTTTTCTAGGATAACTCAACTCTCACTAGCCCCTTTTCCAATACCTTGGCCGAAAGTCATATAGGGTGCTAAACCCTAATTTTGTCTTCTCAAAAATTGGGAAACAACACATATGAGTAATAAGTCCCTAGGGTTACTAGTATGCATCAAGTTTGATAAAAAAAACTCTTCTCTTGGACCCCTTACAAGGGGTGGCCGAAACCCTCTACAAAGCAAAACCCTAGGTTTTGTTCTTGACACCATGAAGAAAAATCCATCTACATGTATACCCTAAGTTTCTAGGCATCTCCTCATGCAATAAAAAGTAACCAAGCCCTACTTCATGGTGGTGGCCGAAAGTCTTATAAGGGATGGTCCTTGTGATTTTTTTTTTTAAAAGAATGAAACAAGTAACATTCAATAGCAATTATGCTACAGGCGAGAGGATACTTACATCCTAGCGCTGGAATTTAACCTTCTCTTAAACTGTAGGGTACCCTACACTTGGAGGGTATGCAAAGATCTTTTCTTCCAAATCTTCTCTCTAAGATTCCTTGGTCTTGGTAGATGATAAGATCACTTGGATTTTCCCTCTTGAAATTACCCTAGGGTTAGAACCCTTGCCTAGGGTTTTCGAAAATGGAAAGAAGGAAGAAGATGATGAAAGTTTCGGTTGGGAGAAGTGAAGAGGAAGAAGAAAAGAAATGGAAGTTATTCCAACTTCCCATATTTATACCTTTCTCATGAAAAGACATGTCTCTTCACTCTTACCCACTTAACAAGCATGTTCCTTTCTCCTTCTACATGAAATATTGCTTGGTTCATTGGTTATGACATGGTGAGTGCAACTAGGAGGTCCAAGGTTCAATCCTTGCTTCCTCCACTTTGCACTTTCTTTTTTTTTTAGCACCATTCATTTCCAAGCCCAATAACCAAGCCCATCATGAAATTTCATAATATGAATATTATTTTATGAATTCAGAATATTTCATAATATTTCAAAAATATTATTTCATAATATTTTTAATATTCCATATTCATGAATATAATATTTCATGCCAATATTTCATGATAATAATATTTCATGAATATAATATTTTATGCATTCATAACATTTCCTGGCATGTGATTGCATGAAATTCATATCATTTTATTAAAACCATTTTCATACATTGTCATGATTTTACATTGACAATTTGGGGTGTTACATCAGGATTGGCGTCCATTACGGCCCCTGCACTTGTAGGGATCTATGGGTAAAATATTTAAAATCGCAGCGGAAATAAGATCCCTCGAGCGATTTATGCGAAAGAAAAACTCATACAAAGTGATCTACAATTCCTATCTTATAGGAATACCTTTGTCACGTGCCCTTCGCTTATCCCGCTAGTCCTTTGTTTCGCCAGATCTCTTGCACGTTCAAGTGTCCGTGCCTCTATGCATATCCACACGAACACGATCTACGTCTCGGAGAGGAACCACCTTATTTGTGCTAGCAACTTGAGATGGTTCACAAAGCACAAGAACCTCCACTAGGGAGTTATGGACAAGGAGGAAGAAAGAAGAGGAAGAGAGATGCACCCTCTAGCCTTTGACAAGGGGGGGGGGTATTTATACTCATCTAATGAATACCAAGGGTTTATGTTGTTGGTGCAGGCAGCACCTAAGTCGAACCTGGGTTTTGATATTGGCAAAGGGTTCAAAAGATATGATGTTATTGTGATCTAATGTGCTCACTGAGTGTGCAGAACGAAGTCCTGGCGAAGGGCTACTGGGCACCTAACGAAGGACTGCTAGGCATCGAAACCCGAAGACCTGGCAAAGGACTGCTGGGCACCTGGCGAAGGGCCTCTAGGAGTCGAAGACCTGGCGAAGGACTGCTGGGCACCTGGCGAAGGGCCGCTAGGAGTCTAAGACCTGGCGAAGGACTGCTGGGCACCTGGCGAAGGACTGCTTGGTACCGAAGACCTGGCGAAGGGCTGCTAGGCACCTGGCGAAGGACTGCTGGGCAAAAGTCAAACCGGAGGAGCCGGTTGGCAAAAGGTAAACTCTCCTGAGAGGAGTAGGTGAGGACGCGTTCCCCGTCGAGGGAACAGTAGGCGTCGGTTCGATCTAGGGTTCCATTTGGGAGACCCAAAGTCAGAACCAAGACAGATAAGGCTGTATAAACCTAACATTTCTTGTCTTGTTTGTTGTGGAACTAACCTTGGATGTAGGGACCAAAGGAACGTGTTTCTGAAGCTCAGAACGCTCCAAAGGAGAGGGGCAGCAGCTGGGCTAGGCGCCCGGGAGGTCTCTGGCGCCCAAGGTCAAAGCCAAATGAACAAGCTAAGCAAGAATCACAAGAATCGCTGCGAAAGCTCACAGGGCCAGGCGCCCTCAAGCTCTCGGGCGCCTTGGTGGTCCCGGGCGCCCTGGATGCCTCGGGCGCCCCAGGTCCAAGCCAACAAGCAATCGAAGCTGAGAAGCCAGGAGACCATTTCAACCGGGGTGCCCCCGTCAGCTCCGAGCCCGATTCTGGAGGGATAAGCGCTGACTGAGCTTCGGATGAGAGTTCTCGGATCCGAAGGCACGTGTCAGGCGCCCCCAGCGTCCCGGGCGCCCCCAGGAGTGCTATAAAAGGGGCTCGACCCCTAAGGCTTCATAACACACTTTTCCAATGCCTCAACGCTCTTCGCTCAAGCGCTCTGCTTCGGAAACTTCTGATCTCAAGGTTCTAGCGCTGACGACGACCCTCCGCACCGAAGTACAATCCACACCGGGCGTCGGTAATGAAGAGTTAAATTGTTCTTTTTACTGCACTACTACTGTACAAATCTCTGTAAAACTTTGCGCATTATAGAATTGCCCGCAGTAAACGGTCAAGGACCGTGGGCCTTGGAGTCGGAGCCGACCGCGACTCTAAACCAAGTAAAAACGCTTGTGTTCCTTGTGTGTCTTTTTAATTTCCGTTGCGTATTCTCTTAAAGTTTTATCTGAAACATTTTCACGATATTCACCCCCCCCCTCTATCGTGTTTTCTCGATCCAACAAGTGGTATCAGAGCGGAGAAGCTCAAATTTGGTGCAACCACCAATTTGAGAGTTTTTCGGATTTTTATGAAATAATTTTTTTTTTGATCGAATTTTTTTTTATCGTTAATCGAGATTGGTGCAACACCACTCGATAAAAAAAATTTTCTTCTTCCCGCACTGCTAATCCAAGACCAAGTCTTGGGACATTTTTTTTTCATTATCTTTGTTTCAGAATAATTTCTAAATGGCTATGCAAGAGGGCTTCAGTACCGCCAGATCACCACTCTTCAGTGGGGAGGATTTCTTCTACTGGAAGAGTAGGATGGAAGTCTACCTGAAAACTCAGGTGGACATGTAGATAATTATCCAATCCGGTCTGGAAATCCCAAGAAATTCTGAAGGAGTGCCACAACCTTACACCGAATGGGACGCCTCACTCAAAAGAAAAATCGAGGCCGATGCTAAAGCAACCCAGACACTCCAATGCGGCCTAACCAATGAAGAGCTGAACCGGGTGGGACCATTCAACAGTGCAAAGGAACTCTGGGGTAAGCTAATTGAGTTGCACGAAGGAACCTCCGACACCCGAATTAGCAAGAGGGACCTACTACTAAACAAGCTCTACACAATCAAGATGAACGACAACGAATCTGCAGCCCAGCTCCACGCCAGAATTCAAGAGCTGATGAACGATCTACACACAATCGGTCATAAGGTAGAGAACCGTGACCTGATCAGGTATTCTCTTAACGCTTTCCCGAGAAATACTTTGTGGGCATCTATGGTAGATGCGTACAAAGTTTCAAGGGATTTGTCTAAAATTAAATTAGATGAGTTGTTTTCTGAACTTGAGTTATATGAGCAGACTAACTGCACACTGGCCGAGAAAGGCATTGCTTTTATTGCAGGTAAAACTGGAAAGATAACCAAAAAGAAGCCTCAACCTGCACCCGAGTCTGATTCAGACTCAGACTTAGAAGACATCGAAGGAGATCGACCCAAGCTGGTCCGGCTTGCCCGAAACTACTACAAGGAATTGAAGAATCAGTCCAACAGAAGAAAAGCCAGCTGAAAGAAGGAAGAACCAGCTGATCCTTCAAATGAAAAGACCAAACCAAACGTGACCTGTTACGAATGCAAAAAGAAGGGTCACTACAAGACGGAATGCCCCAATTTGAAGGAGACAAAGAAAACAAGAAGGAAGAAGACCCTTCAAGCAATGTGGGACGAGTCTTCCTCTGAAGAAGAAGAAGAGGCCCCACAGTCGAACCTGCTCGCTCTGACTGCTTCGGAAGAAATCGAGACCGAGTCAGAATCGAAACCGGACGACGGCAAACTCACATTTTCAGAAGACGGCGAAATCACTGAACATAAAGATTTGGACCAATGGATATTGGATAGCTGGTGCTCCAGACACATGACCGGGGATAAATTGAAATTCACCAAAATCAATTTCAAGTACCTAGGCTCAGTAGCATTTGACAACAATGCTACACTCAAGGTGATTGGGTCAGGTAACATTGAACTTAAATCTGACTTTGTTATTAAAAAGGTTCTTTTGGTTGAAGATTTTAAATTTAACCTGCTTAGCATAAGTCAATTATGTGATACTGGCTATATAGTTACCTTCACCAACTCTAACTGCCTGATTAGAAACTTGCAAGACTCAGAAATCATGCTTAAGGGCTCTAGAAAAAATAATGTTTACACCATAAACCTACCCTTAGTACCTAAATGTATGTTAACTCAGTTAGAAAAATCAAACCTCTGGCATAGGAGATTAGGTCACACTAATCTATGATTAATTTCGAAAATCACCCAACTTGGCCTAATTAAAGGTATACCTAAAATTAAGAACCAAGAAAACTTAATATGTAAATCATGTAATCAAGGTAAACAAACTAGGTCCAATCACAAACTAATTCAATCTGATCTAACTCAAACCACACTTGAGCTCCTGCACCTTGACCTATTTGATTCACATGGAGCCAAGTCACTAAGCGGAAACCGGTACTGCTTAGTAATTGTTGATGATTACTAGGTTTACCTGGGTTTGGTTTCTAAAAACCAAAGATGAAACCCTAAACCTATTTAGTGATTTTTGTAAGTTAATTGAAAATCAAAACGATACCAAAATCAAAAGACTTAGGAGTGACCACAGGGGAGAATTTGAAAATCAATGATTCGAGGAGTTTTGTAAGGTAAATGGCTAATACCAAAAATTTGTTGGTGCAGAAAGCACCCAAGTCGAACCTGTGTTTTGATAAATGGCAAAGGATTCAAAAGTTAAGTCTTATTTGTTATCTAACATGCTGCTTGAGTGTGCAGATTGAAGTCTTAGCAAGGGAATGCTAGGCACCTAGCAAAGGATTGCTAGGCACCGAAACCCTAAGTCCTGGCGAAGGACAGCTGGGCACCTGGCGAAGGGATGCCAGCATACGAAGACCTAGCGAAGGACTGCTAGGCACCTGGCGAAGGACTGCCAGGATCCAAAGACCTAGCAAAGGATTGCTAGGCACCTGGCGAAGGACTGCCAGGATCCAAAGACCTAGCGAAGGACTGCTAGGCACCGGGCGAAGGACAACTTGGTATCCAAGACCTAGCAAAGGACTGCTAGGCACCGGGCGAAGGACAGCTTGGTATCCAAGACCTGGCGAAGGACCACTAGGCAAAAGTCCAACCGGAGGAGTCGGTTGGCATCAGGTAAATTCTCCTGAGAGGAGTAGGTGAGGATGAGTTCCCCGTCGAGGGAACAGTAGGCGTCGGTTCGACCTAGGGCTCCATTTTGGAGACCCAAAGTCAGAACCAAGACAGCTAAGGCTGTATAAACCTAATACCTTATTGTTTTATATTGTTTTGGACTAACCCTGGATGCATGACCGAAGGAACGTGTGTCTGTAGCTCAGAATGCCCAAAGGAGAGAGGCAAGTAGTTGAGCAGGGCGCCCCCAGTGTCCCAGGCGCCCCCAAGGCCAATACAAAACAAGTTAAGCAAAGAAGTGCTTCGGGAGCTTACTGGGCGGGGTGCCCCCGTGCTCCCGGGCACCCCCAGTGCCCAGGGCGCCCCGCACTCAAGCCAACGAAGAGGATAAGATTTATCCAGCCAAGAAACCAGCAGATTTGGTCAACCAGGGCGCCCCCAGCATCCCGGGCGCCCCCAGAGTCAACCTCAGCCCTATTCGAGAGGGATAAGGGCTGACCGAGAGAATCTCGGATCGGCTGACATGTGGGGGGGGGGGGCGCCCCCGACAACCAGGGCGCCCCGAAGTGCTATAAATAGCACCCAACGCCAAGGCTTCTCAACAATCAATTCTTCCAACGCACTCATGCTCTTCTACTCCCGCGCTCTGCTCCGGAAACCTCCCAACTCGAGATACAAGTGCTGGCGACGTCCCTCTGCTCCGAAAATACAATCTACACCGGACGTCGGTAACGAAGAGCTATTTGATTTGTTTACTGTACTACAATTATCATATCTGTCTGTAAACTATTTTGCGCACATATAGAATTGCCTGCAGTAAACGGACAACGACCGTGGGCCTTGGAGTAGGAGCCACCACGACTCCGAACCAAGTAAAAATCTTGTGTTCACGTTTTGTGTTTATTTCTTCCGCTGCGTAATTTCTCTAACTCTAATCCGAACGATTTACGATATTCACCCCCCTCTATCGTTTCTCTCGATCCAACAAGTGGTATCAGAGCGGGGAAGCTCAAATTTGGTGCAACCACCAGTTTGAGAATTTTTTGGATTTTTTTTAATTACTTTTGTTTTATTTTTTCAAAGTTTTCTCGTTAATCGAGGTTGGTGCAACACCCCTCGATATTATTTCTCTTTATCCCGCACTACTAATCCAAGACCAAGTCTTGGGATATTTTCTTTCCTCTTAGTTTATTTTTCAGATAAAATGGCCATGCAAGAAGGCTTCAGCACCGCAAGACCACCTCTCTTTAGTGGGGAGGACTTCTCCTACTGGAAAAGCAGAATAGAGGTCCACCTGAAAACTCAGGTGGACATGTGGATAATCATTCCGTCCGGACTGGAGATTCCAAAGAACGCTGAAGGAGTACCTCAAACCTACATAGAGTGGGACACCGCTCTGAAACGGAAGATTGAAGCTGATGCAAAGGCGACCCAAACCCTCCAATGCGACTTAACAAAAGAGGAGCTGAACCTGGTGGGTTCATTCAACAGTGCCAAGGAGCTGTGGGGGAAACTGATCGAGCTGCACGAAGGAACTTCAGACACTTGGATCAGCAAGAGAGATCTCCTTCTGAACAAGCTGTACACGATCAAGATGAACGACAACGAAACAGCAGCTCAACTTCACGCCCGAATTCAAGAACTAATGAACGGACTACACACCATCGGTCACAAGGTAGAAAACCGTGACCTAATAAGGTACGCTTTAAATGCTTTCCCGAGAAACACCTTGTGGGCATCTATGGTAGATGCATACAAGGTTTCAAGGGACTTGTCAAAAATTAAATTAGACGAACTGTTTTCTAAACTCGAATTACATGAACAGACTAACTGCAATCTGGCCGAGAAAGGTATTGCCTTTGTTGCAGGTAAAACTGGAAGGACAACCAAGAAGAAGCCTCAACCTGCACCCGAGTCTGATTCAAACTCAGACTCAAAAGACAAAGAAGGAGATCGACCTAAGCTGGTCCGACTGGCCCGGAACTACTACAAGGAATTGAAGAACCAAACCAACAGAAGAAAAGCCAGCCGAAGAAAGGATGAACCAGCTGAACCCTCAAATGAAAAGAACAAGCCCAACGTGACCTGTTACAAGTGCAAGAAGAAGGGCCACTACAAGACCGAATGCCCCAACCTGAAGGAAACAAAGAAGACAAGGAAGAAGAAGGCACTCCAAGCAACGTGGGACGAGTCCTCCTCCTCCGAAGAAAAAGAGGTCCCACAGTCGAACCTGCTCGCGCTAACCGCCTCAGAAGAAATCGAGACCAAGTCAGAATCGGAACAGGACGACGACAGACTGACATTTTCAGAGGACAGCGAAATCAAGGTAAGTGGTTTTTCTAGAAGTCAGTTAAATGAGTTAATTTCTTATCTTTCTCGAGATTTGGCGAAAGCTAAACTCCGAGCCGAATCCCTCCGACAGGAAGTAAAACTCCTGAAAGAGGGAGCTGACTTTAGATCCTTAACTAAGAAGGTTCAAGAAGGAACCTCTAATCAAGTTGAAAAACTTGAGAAAGAGAATTCCTCCCTGAAAACTCAGGTTAAGGACCTTAGATCAGCTTTAGAACGATTCACTTCTGGTTCCAAGGGTCTTGACATGATTCTTGGAAAACAGAAATAAGTTCTAAATCGATCCGGACTAGGCTATAGAACCAAATCTAGACAAAGATCCTACTATGCTGTACTGAACCAGTCTAGACCCAAAGTTCAGGCATGGGTACCCAAACTGTGCCTGAACAAACAAACTGGATCAAATCAGTTTTGGATCCCCAAGGACAAGATTCACATCTTGCCAAACCATTATCGTGGCTTTAGTCCAGGGGGAGCCAAATTGAAAACAATATTTATTGTTAGATAAAATTCAATTCTTGTTTGCAATATGCATGATTGATTGTTTATTTAATTTCTACAATTTGCCATGCTTAGACTTAGGAATGGTTAGTTTAAGGACTGAACCAACTTAACTGAAATTTAAATAACATAGTATTGGGTGGTGGTGAGATGATAGTACGTTAGGAAAACCAATTCTAATAAGGTCAAGTATTCTCTACTTGGTCTCTTTAGACTGGTGAAACTAGCCGAAGCTACCTATCCAAGACCCAAACTAGTTAGACCAGAATTTTTCAAGAACTAATTTTGAAAATGAAATTTCATTGAAAGGCTTTGTCAAGGAAAGGGTTGATGATCCAATAAGGCTACGGCCAAAGAAGGCCTAGTGCCTCGCCAAGACCGGGAAGCCAATCTATGAAATTCAAATTCAAATTAGTCTCTGTCAAATTCGAATCTAACACAAGTCATCAGTTAATTGTAGATTCAAACATTTTTTAAATAAACTCAAAATCAACTGTTTTCAAAATTAATTTAAGTCTTTCAAAATAAATCATAATTTTTTCAAAATAATTCTATTTACCAAAACCTGTTTCACAAAACTTGTAAGGCTAACATGATTGATAACCCTAGATTTGGGTGAGACAGACTAGGCTGTGAAAATCAATTTAGGCTATTCCTGATTCTAATTGGATCCAAATCAACAAAACTCTTTATGTGTAGGAACATAAAGATTTGGACCAATGGATGTTGGATAGCGGTTGCTCCAGACACATGACTGGAGATAAATTAAAATTCACCAAACTCAAGTTCAAGAACCTATGCTCAGTGGCATTTGGCAACAATGCTACACTCAAGGTAATTGGGTCAGGTAATATTGAACTTAAGTCTGACTTTGTCATTAAGAAAGTGCTTTTGGTTGAAAATTTCAATTTTAACTTGCTTAGCATAAGTCAGTTGCGTGATTCAGGTTATGTAGTTACCTTCAACAATTCTAACTGCCTGATTAGAAACCTGCAAGACTCGGAAATCATGCTTAAGGGCACTAGGAAAAATAATGTTTACACTATAAACCTACCCCTAGTACCTAAATGTATGTTAACTCAGTTAGAACAATCAAACCTCTGGCATAGGAGACTAGGTCACACTAATCTGAGAATTATTTCAAAAATCACCCAACTTGGCTTAATTAAAGGTATCCCCAAAATTAAAAATCATGAAAACTTAATATGTGAATCATGTAATCAAGGCAAACAAACAAGGTCTAATCATAAATTAATCCAATCTGATCTAACTCAAACCACACTTGAGCTCCTGCACCTTGACCTATTTGATTCACATGGAGCCAAATCACTAAGCGGGAACCGATACTACTTCGTAGTAGTTGATGATTACTCTAGGTTTACCTGGGTTAGGTTTCTAAAGACCAAAGATGAAACCCTAAACCTATTTAATGAATTCTGTAAGTTAATTGAAAATCAAAACGATACTAAAATCAAAAGACTTAGGAGTGACCACGGGGGAGAATTTGAAAATCAACGGTTCGAGGAATTCTGTAAGGTAAATGGGTATATACATGAATTTTCGTGTCCTAGAACCCCCAGCAAAATGGCATAGTCGAAAGGAGAAATAGAACCCTACAGGAAGCTGCTAGGGCTATGCTCAATGAATTTAATTTAGCTAACCAATATTGGGCAGAAGCAATTAGTACGGCTTGCTACATCCAAAATAGGGTCCTGATTAACAAGCGACACAACAAAACACCCTATGAATTATACTACCATAGACTTCCAAATCTACACTACCTAAGAGTCTTTGGATGCAAAGTCCATATTCTAAACACCAAAATCTATCTAGGAAAATTCCAGTCTAAGTCAACCCCATGCATCTTCCTAGGATATTCAACCTCAAGTAGAGCCTATAGGGTTTACAACAAACAAACTAAGAAAATTGAAGAAACAACAAACTTAATATTTGATGAAGAAATCAACTCAACATTTGATAATACAGACCTAACTTCATCAAATGCTGATCAAGAAGATAATGAACAAACTGTTGAACCTTTAATTGAACCATTGAATGAACTAACTATTGAACCAACTTCTGAGTCAATTGAACCAAATATTGAACCAAACATTGAACCAAATAGTGAACCAAATCGACCAGCCGGACCTGAGGCTGAACCAAGTTCAAGAAAAACCAAGAAACCCAGACTTAGTCACCCAACTGATCAAATTGTGGGTGATCCAACATTAGGAGTCAGAACTAGGTCTTCCTATAGAAACCTTAGTCAAATAGCCATGATTTCAAAAATTTAACCTAAGACTATAGAGGAAGCCCTACCTGATCCTGATTGGATCATAGCTATGCAAGAAGAGTTAGCCCAATTCGAAAGAAACCAAGTCTAGGAATTAGTACCTAAACCTGAGGGCAAATCCGTCATTGACACTAAGTGGGTTTTTAGGAATAAGTTAAATGATCAAGGAGAAATAGTCAGAAATAAAGCCCGCTTAGTAGCGAAAGGATTCAGTCAAGTAGAAGGGTTAGATTATGACGAAACCTATGCCCTAGTAGCTAGACTTGAGTCCATTAGGATGTTATTAGCCACTGCATCCCATAAAGGATTCAAACTATACCAAATGGATGTAAAATCAGCCTTTCTAAATGGATTCATTAAGGAAGAAGTCTATGTAGGACAACCCCCTGGTTTTGAAGACTTAGAAAGACCTGACCATGTTTACAAACTTACCAAAGCACTTTATGGACTAAAACAAGCGCCTAGGGCCTGGTATGAACGCTTATCAACTTACTTAATTTCGAAAGACTTTAAACAAGGACAAATTGACTCAACCCTGTTCATTAAAACCTTAGGAAAAGAAATCTTTATTGCCTAAATCTACGTCGATGACATAATCTTTGGTTCCACCAACTCTAATTTTTTTAAAAGAATTCGTAAAAATAATGGAAAATGAGTTTGAAATGAGCCTGGTTGGTGAGCTCCACTTTTTCCTAGGGTTACAAATCAAACAAACTAGGGATGGAAACTATGTCCATCAATCCAAATATGCTAAAGAGTTAATAAAGAAATTTAAAATGGATAACTCTAAAAGCATAAGTACCCCGATGGCCACAAATGTAAAAATAGATAGTGACCCTGATGGTAAACCAGCAGACCCTAAACTCTATAGAAGTATGATAGGAAGTCTACTATACCTTACAGCAAGTAGACCTGATATCCTTTTTGCTGTAGGAATATGTGCTAGATACCAAACCTGTGCTAAGGAGACGCACTTAGCAGCCCTAAAAAGAATACTAAGATATGCTAAGGGCACCCTAAATGTAGGGATTTGGTATCCTAGGACCTCAACCTTCGACTTGTCAGGAGACTCGGATTCGGACTACACTGGTTGTAAATTAGATAGAAAGATCACAAGTGAAAGCTGCCAACTGTTAGGAAATAGTCTAGTAAGTTGGTGCAGCAGAAAATAACACTGTGTAGCTCTATCCACAACTGAAGCTGAGTATGTTGCCTTAGGAGAGTGTGTAGCACAACTTTTATGGATGATGCACACTCTTAAGGACTTCCAGCTCAACTATACCCAAACTCAGGTTTTCATTGACAACATAAGCTCGATTAATCTAACTAAGAACCTAATCCAACATTCCAGAACTAAACACATAGAAGTGAAACACCACTTTGTAAGAGACCAAGTAGCAAGAGGTGAAATAGTCCTTAAGCATGTAGACTCTAAATCTAACTTAGCTGACATATTCACTAAACCCCTGCCTGAGTCTGAGTTCAGCTCACTAAGAAGGCAGTTAGGATTATGCTTGGTAGAATAGGCTTACTCTACTCTTTGGTTTCTCTTACTGCTTTACTCATTTTAAAATCAGTTTCTAAAGTAGTTTTTAACTGCTTTCAAAATTAGCTTTTACTTAGTTTTGAAAAGTTTTTTAAAATAAATAAAGTTTTCAACTTAGTTTTATTGTAAAACTACCCCCTTCAAAACTAGGGTTTTTTCGCAAATGGACTTAGCTTAGGCCCTAACCCTAGAACTGCATGCACCTATAGATCTAGAAGCCAGCATCTCACAAGCACCTTAGGATACTTTTGATTGATAACCTAGAATGGGTTGAGATGCTTAGGTCTTTGCCTTAATTCAAGATGCTTTAAGTTAGTGCATCTGCAGTAATTGGGGCACTAAATACAACTTACACAGTAATCAAGTTGAGTTTCAAGTTTAGAAAATCTAACTTGAACAAAACACTTAACTTGACTAATCCTAGCGAAAACTACTGTTTATAACAGTTAGTAAGTAGCTAATTGGGTTAGACAGGACCCTAAAAGAGAAAATTGAAATTGATTTGGTTTAGTTCATATCCTGTATTGGTTCAATACAGCAAATTATGCAGTTTATTTTTTCTGCCATTGTGCAACCTTTTTTGCTACATTTCTTTATTTTTGATATATGGCAAAGGGGGAGAGGTAGGAAAGGAGAGAAGGCTTTAAAATTTTTTTTCAAAAATTCAAAACCTTATCCTTTATTCAAAAAGTACTTAATCTATCTGTTTTTCAAAATTACTTAATATATTTTCAAAAAAGTACTAAGCTTTTATTCAAAGTTTTTTAACTTAAGCTGCTTTTTAAAATACTTAAAACTTAAGTTTTCAAAATTTTCCTATGTACTTAAAACTTAAGTTTTCAAAATTTTCCTAAGTACTTAAAACTTAAGTTTTCAAAAATCTTTTAAGTACTCAAAACTTAAGTTTTCAAAATCTTCTTAGTACTTAAAACTTAAGTTTTCAAAATCTTCTTAGTACTTAAACTTAAGTTTTCAAAATTTTCCTAAGCATTTAACTTAAGTTTTCAAAATTTTCCTATAAGTATAAATTTTCCAAAGTGCACAACCAAAATTATTTTGGAAAATATGTCTTTAAAGTTTCTGTTGAAAATTGTTCTAAGTAAAAATTAATCCTTCTTTAGACTTAGAATTTATTTTCAAAACCCCACGAACTTTTAAAAAATCTAGGGGGAGATTCCTTCTAGGGGGAGGAAACAAAATTTCATTTTATATGTTCTGATTAACTTAACTTTTTGAACCAGGGTTGCCATAAATCAAAAAGGGAGAGATTGTTGGTGCAGAAAGCACCCAAGTCGAACCTGTGTTTTGATAAATGGCAAAGGGTTCAAAAGTTAAGTCTTATTTGTTATCTAACATGCTGCTTGAGTGTGCAGATTGAAGTCCTAGCAAGGGAATGCTAGGCACCTAGCAAAGGATTGCTAGGCACTGAAACCCTAAGTCCTGGCGAAGGACAGCTGGGCACCTGGCGAAAGGCTGCCAGGATATGAAGACCTAGCGAAGGACTGCTAGGCACCTGGCGAAGGACTGCCAGGATCCAAAGACCTAGCGAAGGACTGCTAGGCACCGGGCGAAGGACAGCTTGGTATCCAAGACCTAGTAAAGGACTGCTAGGCACCGGGCGAAGGATAGCTTGGTATCCAAGACCTGCAGAAGGACCGCTAGGCAAAAGTCCAACTGGAGGAGTCGGTTGGCATTAGATAAATTCTCCTGAGAGGAGTAGGTGAGGACGCATTCCCCGTCGAGGGAACAGTAGGCGTCGGATCGACCTAGGGCTCCATTTTGGAGACCCAAAGTCAGAACCAAGACAGCTAAGGCTGTATAAACGTAATACCTTATTGTTTTATATTGTTTTGGACTAACCCTGGATGCAGGACCGAAGGAACATGTGTCTGCAGCTCAGAATGCCCAAAGGAGAGAGGCAAGTAGTTTAGCAGGGCGCCCCCAGTGTCCCGGGCGCCCCCAGTGTTACGGGCACCCCCAAGGCCAATACAAAACAAGTTAATCAAAGAAGTGCTTCGGGAGCTTACTGGGTGGGGCGCCCCCGTGCTCCCGGGCGCCCCCAGTGCCAAGGGCGCCCCGCACTCAAGCCAACGAAGAGGATAAGACTTATCCAGCCGAGAAACCAGCAGATCGGGTCAACCAGGGCGCCCCCAGCATCCCGGGCGCCCCCAGAGTCAACCTCAGCCCTATTCGAGAGGGATAAGGGCTGACCGAGAGAATCTCGGATCGGCTGACACGTGGGGGGGGTGCCCCCGACGTCCATGGCGCCCCAAAGTGCTATAAATAGCACCCAACGCCAAGGCTTCTCAACAATCAATTCTTCCAACGCACTCACGCTCTTCTACTCCCGCGCTCTGCTCCGGAAACCTCCCGACTCGAGTTACAAGCGCCGACGACGTCCCTCTGCTCCGAAAATACAATCTACACCGGACGTCGGTAACGAAGAGCTGTTTGTTTTGTTTACTGTACTACAATTATCATATCTGTCTGTAAACTGTTTTGCGCACATATAGAATTGCCCACAGTAAACGGTCAACGACCGTTGGCCTTGGAGTAGGAGCCAACCGCGACTCCGAACCAAGTAAAAGATCTTGTGTTCGCGTTTTGTGTTTATTTTTTCCACTGCGTAATTTCTCTAACTCTAATCCGAACGATTTACGATATTCACCCCCCTCTATCGTTTCTCTCGATCCAACAAAATTGTCACGCCCCTAGAGGCACATGCTTCTTCGAAAATCGGGCAGCATCTCCCCTGTACGGTGGACAATATGGGGCAATAATACATATATCTCACCATAAAAGCTTAGCCACATGCGGCTAGCATCACATATATAGAAATAAACACAACCATGCAGTTTATATTAGAATAAAAGATAATGGGTGGCTCAACCACCATAAACATAAAATGAAACTACGATCCAAAAGAGAACTCAAATGTCTCTGATAACGACAAAATCCAATAACGAATAAAATACGACTTTACCATGTACTGAAAACAACACAACTAAACCAAATACGGAAAAATAACTAACTCTGGGAACTGAGGGACTGGCAACTGGATCATCTCCTGGCTTTAAGCAAAATATCTACCTGCTACTTGAAACAAAAATGGAAGATAGCGGTGGTGAGTCCGGGTGGACTCTGCGGGTATATGAGTAGACAATAAGCATGACATTATAAAGGTACAATAAGTAGTGAACCAACAAGGTACAGTCCATAAGGAAAATAAGATTTCCTAAACATGCATAACATATATAAAACAACAAGATATAAAACCGAATAACAACTAATATAAAATAGAATATCAACTAAGCAGGTAAAAACAACGCGACAACGATAAATCTAACATATACATGCATGTCAATCAAGTGCAACAACCATAGCTCATATAAGTGCATCAAACACAAGCAAATGCATAAAAGAAATACGTATGCATATCATGCAATGACATGTGTCACCCCTGACGCCAGTCAAGCCGCCAACATATCCCATCTATGTGACCGAGTGGGTAGGGCTGTGACAACTGTACGCACTCCAACAACAAATACCACAAAGGTGTGGTTGAGTGGACAGGATGCTGGGGAGCCAACTACTCCAAAAACCCTGATACATAGGGGCAGCCACCAACGGCTCTAATATCCCTCGAAAAACAACGGTGAGGGTGAGCCACCAACAGCTCTAATATCCCTCTAAAAACAACGATGAGGGTGTCACTGTTTGGCATAACAGGACAGATGCTCGTACTCTAATAACTACCACGACAACAAGTGGTTGAGTGAATCGAGCAATAATATGACTAACAACGGCTTAACCAAATGTAAGCCCAACAGTCGTTAGTATGCAACGTGCATGTATGGTGCATGCTATACGATGCACGAACAATCGGAGAAACAACGATGCAATAAAATCCAACGAGTATACGATGCATCAATATAACCAACCAGAAATCGCAAACCAACGATTATGCACCTACACTAATAGGTAGGATATTTCTAATGTCAAATAAACCTAATTGTGTTCAATGGACTTCTAAGTACTCGCGTACAAGCGGCACTTTACAGAACAGAAAATCAATAGGGACTGTACGGATACAAATCTGGAATACTCAAAGATCAATGAAGAAAAAGTATCAACGGTGATGTTAAAATAACAAACGACAAGGAACAAGGTCAAGCAACCTACTAGACATAAAATAGTCATGCTTTAAGGTAAAAGAAACTACTCGAGTACAAAGGAGAAGTACCCGCCTTAATTTCAGGAGTCCGTAAACGAGAACTTTCCACGATCAACTGAGCGAGTCCGAATCAAGGTCCTGTAATAAGAGACATAAGTTTAGCTATTATAATACACGATACTTAGCTAAACGAACTATCCTAATTAATTAGGAGCACCCTAATTATCCCATTACGTTTAATTAATCATAATTTCCTATATATCCCCACGTATCCTAAACAAACTAGAGAAATGTGTAAACCATAACTTTCCTAAACAAAACACCTTTTAATGTTGCTCACGGCAACCATCCAACATAAACTAATATTCTACTATTAACCCAAAATTTACCATTATGCCACACCAAGTCCACGACGTCAAATACCACTCTCACCCACTGTCAACATGATCAGATTCCAACCATTTCCAACATTCAAACCAAATGCTTCAATTACCAAAACATCTACAACTTACCTACTGATCGGTTTCAACACAACAAAAACCAAGTGAAACTCACCGCGAAAACCAAATCTGATCAGTAGGTTTACTAGCCAATTCAACAAAACATCTACTATCATCTTATTATGCTGAACGCATTCAAGCACAAAGAAATCCCTAATAAAATTCTTACCCAAAATCAAAGGAAAGATCACGACAAGATGGCCGGCGCTCGGCGTCGGCTGGCAGGGTCGGCGTCGTCGACAAACTCGCACAAGGCAGTGAATCAGGAATCAGGAAGGCGAGGCGTAAGCGCTCTGCTCGTGCGCACCGGAGAAGAAGGAGAAGAAGGAGAAGCTAGGGCTGGTGGTGGCTGTCGCGAGGGAGAGGCGACGGCTAGGGCTCGGTGTGCGCCGGAGAAGAAGAAGAAGAAGGGAGGAGAAGATGAAGTGGAGAAGGCAAGCCAGCGGTCGGCGGTCGCGATGGAGCGTCGGCATCGCTGAGGCGAAATCGTCGCGTGCGGGCTGCGGCGGCGTCGAGGCAGGGGGTTGGGGAAAAAATTGAATGGGGGAAGTTTTTAGGGCTTTTTAAGGGTTTTGACGTTTTGTAAATAAGCCCAACAGATTTGGAAAATTACAACAAGGCCCCTAATTTTTGAAATTCACCTTTTCAACCTGTTAAAATTTCAGTATTTAACATTCTCCCCCACTAACAAAAATTTGGTCCTCAAATTTAGCTAATGGACCACAACAAGCACTTGTCAACCATAAAACCAACCCAGACTAGTCCACAACCACTAACCATAAACCATAACAACAACTAGTTACCTCAACAGGTACTAGTCAACGACAACAGGTATCAATACCTCGACTATAATATAAATACGGAGTAAAAACCAACCATACACACCTCATGTAAATAGATGAGGGTAGCGAGCACTGATCGTATCCTCGAGCTCCCAAGTAGCTTCCTCATCAGAGTAGTGTTGTCAACCAACCTTAACCCTGATTGCGATTCAAATGCATTATCTATCATATTGGGAAATGTTCAACATCTCTCTAACGGTAGCTACCCAGTTACAAGCAGTGACCTACACGTAGATACCTTATAGCACTTTAAAATCTCAGAAAATCTATCCATCAACCTGTGGTGCCTTATCTCTAGTGACAGTGTAAACCCGGTCCATCTCTGGAACTGATGGTGGCATCGTTTGAATAGGCAGTGGCTGAATCATCTAAATTGTTGCTGGCTGCATAGTCTGAGGTGCTGGAGCTCCCACTGTCTGCTGAGTCTGATAACTTGTAGCTTCGACTATCTGCTGAGGCTAGTAAACTGAAGACTAATATGCTAGGTACAGTTGATCTACACATAACTAATAACTAAAATAAATCCTAATCATACCACCTACTTGAGTAAATTTTAAGAAACAACGCGTTACTTACTAACCTAATCATCATAATTAGGTTAAACTCCTAATTCTAAATATGATTAACCAAACTCAATTCTTCCAAGAATCAAGTTCCCATCAACTCATGTCCACCACAACAAACCTAGTAAAACCTCACCAAGACAGCAAACTACTTTCTTATCACAGATCTGCAACAATGAAAACTTATGGCAAGAATTTCTATCCGAACAGATCAGTATAGGTCTTTTCCCACAATGGAACAATGAAACTATCCTACAACATCAACCTATTCACAATAGGATTCTAAACTATAGCCAGATTCCACAGTGAACCATTAAAAGGTGGCGTCTTAACCTTCAGATTTTTCTGTACTAGGAGTCACAAGTTCATTTTCTTCTTATATTATCTTTCAACGTATTTAATGCCATAATTTGAATATGTTTCTAGTTTTCATATCCTAATTCAACTTTTTTTCCATCTTATATATATATATATATATATATATATATATATATTCCCGACCATGCATTCCCCGCTCATCACAGTAACCTACAACAATACCACAAAAAAAACCA
Source organism: Boesenbergia rotunda (assembly GCA_024364735.1). Classification (NCBI taxonomy): domain Eukaryota; kingdom Viridiplantae; phylum Streptophyta; class Magnoliopsida; order Zingiberales; family Zingiberaceae; genus Boesenbergia; species Boesenbergia rotunda. Next base: position 36,425 of record JAGFNQ010007582.1, on the reverse strand, counting down.
GAAACAACTCTTATTTATTATTATTATTTTTTAATTTATTTATTTTATTACTATTATTATTATTGTTATTTATTTATTTATTTATTTTTCCTATCGTGACTATATCTGATGTCAACAAAACTATCAAATGGTTTAATTTGATTTCCTCACGGCTCACTTGGTATCAGGATTCATAAACTCTAGTACTTATCTTGGAGGTCTAGAGTTCGAATCCTGAGGAAGGCAAAAATCCACTGGCTAGGGGTGGAAAGACCTAGTGAGTAACGACACGGTTGTTGGTCGTCGGCATCGGTTGTTGGTCGACGACATAGTTGGGTCGCCAAATTTTGATTTGGCCGCCAGGTTGTTGGGCCGAGGGGCCAGGTTGTTGGGCCGCCAAATGTTGATTTGGCCGCCACTGGGTTGAGGGGCCGTGTCGTTACAATAAAAAGGCGTCATTTTATTGTAACATATGAATTATACTACCATAGACTTCCAAACCTACATTACCTAAGGGTCTTTGGGTGCAAAGTCCATATCCTAAACACCAAAGACTATCTAGGTAAATTCCAGTCTAAGTCAACCCCAGGCATCTTCTTAGGATATTCAACAACAAGTAGAGCCTATAGGGTTTACAACAAACAAACTAAGAAAATTGAAGAAACAACAAATCTAATATTTGATGAAGAAATTAACTCAAAATATGATAATCCAGATCTAAATTCATCAAATACTGATCAAGAAGATAATGAACAAACTGTTGAACCTTTAATTGAACCCCTAAATGAACTAACTATTGAACCAACTATTGAGTCAAGTGAACCAATAATTGAACCAACCCAAGTAGTTGAACCGAATACTGAACCAAACTGACCGGCTGGACCTGAGGCTGAACCAAGTTCTAGAAAAACCAAGAAACCCAGACTCAGTCACCCAACTGATCAAATTGTGGGTGATCCAACTATAGGAGTCAGAACTAGGTCTTCCTATAGAAACCTTAGTCAAATAGCACTGATTACAAAAATTGAACCTAAGACTATAGAGGAAGCCTTACCCGATCCAGATTGGATCATAGCTATGCAGGAAGAGTTAGCCCAGTTTGAGAGGAACCAAGGCTGGGAACTAGTACCTAAACCTGAGGGTAAATCCATTATTGATACTAAGTGGGTGTTTAGGAATAAGCTAAATGATCAAGGAGAAATAGTGAGAAACAAAGCCCGCTTAGTAGCCAAAGGGTTCAGTCAGGTAGAAGGGTTAGATTATGATGAAACATATGCCCCAGTAGCTAGACTCGAGTCCATTAGGATGTTGCTAGCCTTTGCATCCCATAAAGGATTTAAACTCTACCAAATGGATGTAAAGTCAGCTTTTCTAAATGGATTTATTAAGGAAGAAGTCTATGTAGGACAACCCCCCGGTTTTGAGGACTTAGAAAGACCTGACCATGTTTACAAGCTCATTAAAGAACTTTATGGACTAAAGCAAGCACCTAGGGCCTGGTATGAACGCTTATCAACCTACCTAATTTCGAAAGAATTTAAACAAGGACAAATTTACTCAACCCTATTTATTAAGACCTTAGGAAAAGAAATCTTTATAGCCCAAATCTACGTCGATGACATAATCTTTGGGTCCACCAACACAAATTTCTTAAAGAAATTTGTTAAAATAATGGAAAATGAATTTGAAATGAGCTTAGTTGGTGAGCTCAACTTCTTTCTAGGGTTACAAATCAAACAAACTAGTGATGGAAACTATGTCCATCAATCCAAATATGCTAAGGAGTTAATAAAGAAGTTCAAAATGGACAACTCCAAAAGCATAAGTACCCCCATGGCAACAAATGTAAAAATAGATAGTGACCCTGATGGTAAACCAGAAGACCTTAAACTTTATAGGAGTATGATTGGAAGTCTAATGTACCTTACAGCCAGCAGACCTAACATCATTTTTGCCGTAGGAATGTGTGCTAGATACCAAACCTGTGCTAAGGAAACACACTTAGCATCCCTAAAAAGAATACTAAGATATGTTAAGGGCACCCTAAATGTAGGGATTTGGTATCCTAGGACCTCAACCTTTGACTTGTCAGGATACTCGGATTCTGACTATGCTGGTTGTAAACTAGATAGAAAAAGTACAAGTGGAAGCTGCCAACTTTTAGAAAATAGTCTAGTGAGTTGGTGCAGCAGAAAACAACACTGTGTAGCACTATCCACAACTGAAGCTGAGTATGTTGCTTTAGGAGAGTGTGCAGCACAACTCTTATGGATGATGCACACTCTTAAAGACTTCTAGCTTAACTACACTCAAAATCATGTCTACATTGACAATATAAGCTCAATTAATCTAACTATGAATCCAATTCAACACTCTAGAACTAAACACACAGAAGTCAAACACCACTTCGTAAGAGATCATGTAGCTAGGGGTGAGATAATCCTTAAGCATGTTGACTCTAAATCTAACTTAGCTGACATATTCACCAAACCCCTACCTGAGTCTGAGTTCAACTCACTAAGAAGGCAGTTAGGGTTATGCTTGGTAGAATAGGCTTACTATACTTCTGTTTTTGATAAAACTATTTTATTATTCATCAGTTTCTACTTAATTTGAAAAATCAGTTTGTTGCAATTTAAAAAAAATAATAATAATTTGTCGACTTAGTTTTTATGAAAAAAAATTACCCCCTTTCAAAACTAGGGCTTTTTCGCAAATGGACTTAGCTTAGGCCCTAACCCAAGAACTGCATGTACCTATAGATCTAGAAGCCAGCAACTCACAAGCACCTTAGGGTACTTTTTGATTGATCATCTAGAATGGGTTGAGATGCTTAGGTCTTTGCCTTGATTCAAGATGCTTAAGTTTGTGCATCTGCAGTAATTGGGGCACTAAATACCAATAAACAGTAATCAAGTTAAGTGTCAAGCTTAGAAAATCTAACTTGAACAAAACACTTAACTTTACTAACCCTAGCGAAAGCTACTGTTTATAACAGTTACTAAGTAGCTAATTGGGTTAGACAGGACCCGAAAAAGATAAGTCAAATTGATTTGGTCTAGTTTATACGTTGAATTGGTTCAGTACAGCACATTATTCTTTTGCTATTGCTTTGCTATATTGTTTTGCTATATGGTTTTTTTGATATATGGCAAAGGGGGAGAGATTGGAAAGGAGAGAAGATTTTTTTCAAAATTCAAAACCTTATTTCAAAAAGTTGCTTTCAAATTTGTTTCTAAGTACTTGACTTAGGCTATTTTTCAAAATTATTTCTAGGTACTTGACTTAAGTCAATTTTCAAAATTACTTAAGCTGCTTTTCAAAATTTTTCTAAGTACTTATCTTAAATGTCTCTAATAGAAAATTTCTAAGTTTAAAAACTTCTTTTTTTCTAAGTATTAAAAAACTTCAGAAGAAGTTTAGAAAATTTTTCTAAAGTGCGGAAACTAAAGTATTGACTTGAAAATTTTCTAAGTGTAAATTCTCTAAGTACAAATTTTTCAAGTGCCCAACTCAAAAATTATTTTTGGAAAATGTTTTCTAACTTCCATTTTTTTTTGGAAAAGATTCTAAGTGTTTTCCCTTTTAGACTTAGAAATTTTTTTTCAAACCCCGCGAATCGTTGAAAAATCTAGGGGAGATTCCTTCCATGGGGAGGAAATGAAATTCGAATTTTTTTCGATTTCTGTTTAAACTTAACTTTTTGAACTGGGTTGCCATAAATCAAAAAGGGGGAGATTGTTGGTGCAGGCAGCACCTAAGTCGAACATGGGTTTTGATATTGGCAAATGGTTCAAAAGTTAAGATGTTATTGTGATCTAATGTGCTCACTGAGTGTGCAAAACGAAGTCCTGGCGAAGGGCTGCTGGGCACCTAGCGAAGGACTGCTAGGCATCGAAACCCGAAGACCTGGCGAAGGACTGCTGGGCACCTGACGAAGGGCCTCTAGGAGTCGATGACCTAGCGAAGGACTGCTGGGCACTTGGCGAAGGGTCGCTAGGAGTCGAAGACCTGGCGAAGGACTGCTTGGTACCGAAGACCTTGCGAAGGGCTGCTAGGCACCTGGCGAAGGACTGCTAGGCAAAAGTCCAACCGGAGGAGCCAGTTGGCAAAAGGTAAACTCTCCTGAGAGGAGTAGGTGAGGACACGTTCCCCGTCGAGGGAACAGTAGGCGTCGGTTCGACCTAGGGTTCCATTTGGGAGACTCAAAGTCAGAACCAAGACAGCTAAGGTTGTATAAACCTAACATTTCTTGCCTTGTTTGTTGTGGAACTAACCTTGGATGCAGGGACCAAAGGAACGTGTTTCTGTAGCTCAGAACGCCCCAAACGAGAGGGGCAGCAGCTGGGCAAGGCGCCCGGGAGGTCCCGGGCGCCCAAGGTCAAAGCCAAACGAACAAGCTAAGCAAGAATCACAAGAATCGTTGCGGAAGCTCACTGGGCCAGGCGCCCTCAAGCTCCCGGGCGCCCTGGATGCCTCAGGCGCCCCGGGTCCATGCCAACAAGCAATCGATGCCAAGAAACCAAGAGACCATTTCAACCGGGGCACCCCCAGTGTCTCGGGCGCCCCCGTGATAAGCACCATTTTATTGATTATTTTAATTGCTAAAATCCATGTTTGATCCATGTTTTTATTGCTTAATTATGATTTTAGCCTAGGTTTTGGAACTTTATCTTAATTTGGACTTAATTGCAAAATTACATAATTTTTGGATTATTTGGCCACTAATTTTCTGATATATTTTTGTAGGCATGAAAGGATCCTAGACCTAGGGCATACTCGGTCAAACTTGAGTCGGATGTGAACCGGATCGAATTATCAAGCCTACGATTAATCCGGGCCGTCCGATTCAAGAGCGGCTAGATCTGAGCCATCCGGGATGATCTGAAGCAATCCGAGCTAGGATTAGGGTTGATCAAGCTCTATGATCAAGATCTGAAGGTTTCATCCCAATCAGAGCTAAATCAACCGTTGGATCAAGCAAGGAGGGCTCTAGAGCGTCCATTCACAGATAGAGTTGATCTGGACCATCCGTTGCACATCTGGAGGATCCGAGCTACCACAAGGCAGATCTTGACCCCAGATCATCATCATAAAAGTTTGGCTCAAATCAGACCAAGATCTACCGTTGGATCTCCTCCGATCAATCTGAGCCGTCCATTTGTTACTATTTAATCAAAAACACGCAGCCTTCTCCTTTGTCGCGTCTCCGCCGCTACAGTAGCCTTCATCGGTTCTTCTTCGTTTCCAGTCATTTTTCTCAATTTCCGGGGCGCGACCCCTCAATTATTCATCAAGATCATCTTCTGGATCTTTGGAGGTCATTTTTGTTGAAGAATTCAGCTCGAATTCGCGCCGGAAAAGGGTTGTTTGAGGGTTTCGGCAGCTCAGCAGTCCAGTCACTTGCGCCTCTTCCATAAGCCATTTCCAACCATCTGAGCCGGCTGTAGGGGTTCTCAGGTGAGCCCAGGTGGTCCGCGAATCACCACAACAACCACCATCGACTGAGGCCAAGGAAATTGGGTTGAAATTCCATTATGACGCAGTTTGAGCAGAGTTCATCATGCGAGGCTGATTTCCACTGATTTGCTGATCCTAGGGGTTCGAATCCAGCTCTTGCTTGACGACCAAGAAGAATTTGAGCTTAGGGAAGATTGAGGAGTAGCTTAGATAGTTAAATTTCAGTGTTTGTAGCTTAAATTTCATTTCTGCCGTGAGCTTCTGTTTTGTTCCTGAAATTAGACCAGCTGTAGATTTAGTTTTCTGAATGGTTGAGCTTAATTAGGTTTTAATTCTTAGATGCTAAGTAGTTTAAGAGCTTGTTTAAGTGACAATTAGATCCAATTTCAGCTAGTTTGTAGTTTTATCTTTGGCGTGCCAAATTAGATTGCGTGCCAACTTCCATTTCTGCATTTTCTTGTAGTTTCTGATACAAGTTGTTAAATTCTGCATTCGAGCTAGGTAGATGCTTGTTTAGTTAGCATAGAACTTAGCATTAGTTGCCTGCAATTTAGTTTCATTTTGTTTCCCAGCTAAAGCTTGCGTATCAATCCCCTGTTTTCAGCTTTCGAATTACTGCACTCAATTCACTGCATTCGAACCAGTTTTGCTGCATTTTCGTTTCTGAATTTTACTTCAGCTTGCATCTGTTGTGTTTGCATCAAATTCGTGACATTGGAAACTCTACATGTAATTCTTGTTTACTTGCATATAAATTTCTGAACATTCACTCTGCATCTCATTGCTGCCTTCAAAGTTATGCCTGCACAGCAAGTTGGTTTGGAATTCTTGTTTCTAATTTCACTTGCTTAGGAATTCTGCAGTCACTTGGTTGTTTCAGATCAGTTGCTTGAGATTAGTGTAGATCTGTTTTTGTATCAGGCAACAATTTAACACTGCAGCTTATAATTTCTGAATTTGTAGCAGTCTTCTTTTTGCGTATCAATTTGCAAATGAACTCAGTTGTTCCTGAGCTGTAAACGCCATTTCTGCCCTTGAGTTTAATTCAGAATTCTTGCTTTGCACTCAATTTGATTCCTGAAATGTTTGCATTTTATTCCTGCAACTTCTGCACATCATTTCTGCATTTCTGCCATCCCTTTCTGCATTCAATGTTGCTGAATTTCTGTCCTTGTTCTGCATTTTTGCTTCCGAATCTGAACTCTTTCACTCATTCATGTAATGATTAACTAGTGGCTTTGTCTTCCAAGTGAATTGATCATTTAACTTTCAGAGTTGGCAGTTCACATTTCCTGCATCAGTAGTTGAGTTTCAGCACACCAGCAGTGTTCATTTGCGTGCCAAATTGGATGAATTTCTGCAGTTGATATCAAGGAAGAATTGGCACATAATTTGTCTTGATTTACTTGCCACAGCTTGTATCAAGTAGGGATTTGGCATAAGTTTTGTCTTGGACTATTTTTAAATAGTCTTGCTGAATTTGATTTGGATGTGCTATCATATTTGTTTTACAATTTCAGATTTGTTTACAACTTCGGCTGAGTTACATTGGGTCATCAAGTTTCATTAGTTAAGTTCCTTAGGGGGCATTTACTTGGTTTAGCTCATTTAGTTGAGTTCATTTATGTTCATTGCGAATTTATTTCTGATTGCAACCCAAAACCCGAATATCTATTTGAAACCCGAAAACACAAACGACACACAAATACAAGCGCGAATCAAATAAACCTCAACTACTCCCCGAGAAAAATACGACCTGTGGCCCCTATATTACATTTTCATACTTTTGATTGTAAAAGGGTTTCCAGCTATTCATTTATAAATTCTAAATTTGATGGTCCCACATTCGTGACAGTATATTTTGGGCCCGTCAAATTTTTGGCGCCGTTGCCGGGGAAGCAACTAGTTGATTTGTTTGATTTTTGCTTGTATGCTTTTTGACATATCATTGGGTTCTATTTTCTGTTGCTTTATCATTTGTATACGGTTGCTGTCATTTTTCTTGTTTGTTTTGTGATAGGGCTGCAAGATAAAAATGTGGCCATCAGAGTTTCAGCCTATCAACCAATTTCAACAACCTTGCAACCAAAATTTTCAGCAACCCAATCAATTTTTTCAGCCACCATTACAACAATTAGAGCAACCACAGCAATTCCAACAATTTCATCCGGATTTTCAGCCCATTCAGCCATTATTCCAGAATTTTCAGATTGGGCAGCCATCATTTCAGCAATTTCAGCCCAATTTCCAGCCACAAGCTCAGCATGGGCAGCCACCATTTCAGAATTTCCAACAACAAAACTAGAATTTTCAGCCTACTCAATTTGAGTTTTCATCACCACAATTTCAACCACAGATCCATAATTTTCAGGGTTACAGTTTTCAGCCATCTCCACCAACTTGTGAACCAAATATTCAGCAGTTTAATCAGTCATTTCATCCATTTGAGCAGCCCCAACAGTTTCCATTTCAGAATGCACAGCCTCCTCCTGGACTTCAGCAGCCCTATTTTCCATTTCAAGATCAACAGGGGTTCCACACTAACCAAGGAGATTTTGAGAATCCTGATTGGGATGAGGCTCAACAACAAAGGATGATGGAGATGTTGCAACAAGTCCTACAACAACAGCAAATTTTTTACAACAACAGCAAATTTTTACAACAAGAACAAATTTACAACAACAACCAAGAATCGAAGATTGGAAATTGGTTGATCAGCTGAATCAATAAACGCCCAAAGATCAGAACAATTAGCTTCTAAGCTGCTTTAATTCTGAGAGCCCGGAGTTGATTTATATCAGTTCAAGGTGACCCTAGTGCCTGGCCAAGTCCTTCTTCAAGTGATCTTAAAATTTTGGAAGAAGAAGAAGATGAAGTACTCATCAAATATTGGGCACCTACAGCATGCATTCCTCCGGAGATTCCTATTCAAAATTCATTTTCAAATTTTTCAGCTCCAGAAGAAGAAACTGAAGCTCCACAGGACCATTCTAGACTTTTATTTTCTGATGATAGTATTATTGATGGTCCTAATTTTTCTAATGTTGTTGTTGCTGATATTACAGAGGAAACTTGCATAGAGGATGATTCCACAAGTGTAGGGGATTGCACAAAGCCCCAGGGACCACCACAAGATTTAGAGAACGAACCAGAAAGTGTAGGGACTTGCATGGTGGAAGCAAGCACCCAAGGATCACCAGTTGATTGTCCACCAGAGCCTGAGGCTGAAGAGGAGCATGTACATGACCAGGAGGAGACCACAGATACATCTACTATTATAGAACCTCCAGGTATTATCCAGCACGCTCAGGTAAGTATTTCTCCTCTTTGTTCAGAAAAATGCAGTGAGGTACCTAGTGCTGATGTTATTGATTCTGATGAGTTTATTGATATACCTTGTGTAGAAATTGTTTGTGAAAATCCAATAGAGGTACCAAACATTGATTTCTTTGATCGTACTGCATTACTGATACATCTCTTGTAGATATGAATTGCGAAATAATTTTAGAGGCACCCATATTGATGTAGTTTTTTATGATGAATCACTTAATACATCTTTTGTGGATATGGATAGTGAAAATTTTTAGAAGTGCCTGAAATGGATGTTATTTATTTTGATGATCTCTTGCTATATCATATGCTGAGGTTGAATGTGAAAACTTTGGAGATATCTGATATTGATTTCATGGCTGTGACACATTGCATGATACATCTTGATTGAAAATGATTGTGAAATTTCTATTGATGAGCCAGAACTTGATTTCTTTATTTGTGATGAGTATCTGGATGCAAATTTTGTAGGAAATAATTTTGAAAATTTCATTGAGGCACCAGAATTTGATTTAATTGTACATGATGCAGTTTTGGATTCATTTAATGCAGAGACTGAATTTATTTTATTTCTTTCTGACCCTGTACGCTTGAGAGAGGTATTACATTGTTTTGCAGGGTCCAGAAGACTTCAGGAGTGGGTACTCCAACTGAACAGACTTTAGCCTCCTGGAAGGACTTCTGAAAGGCATAAAGAAGGAGGAGATGATTTTGCTTTAATTCGAAGAACTCCATTCCTTCCATGGATTTTAAACTTGAATCGCCTTAGGCCACCAGAGAAATTTTTTGTAAAGTTCAAGTGTGGGGGAGTCCAAAGTCTCCCAGCCACCCAGACTCCTCCACTACCAAGATGGAGGCTCCTTCTGGATAGACTCCGCCCACCCGAATAAAGGGGAGTTTATTTTTCTTGCATTTTCTTTTATCGCATTTTTCATTTTTATGTTTTCTAGAGTAAATTGAATAAATAGACATTGTAAATACCATGTCTTTTCTTTTAGCACTTTTTCTTGCATGAGTGGAAATAAATGTATCCCTCTAGGTTATCTTCATGTCATTTTAGAGCCTTTTGAAAATAAATTAAATTTGGTTGTTAAAACTTAGGATTTGAGCTAATGGATGAATTCTTGGATGCTTGAGTACTACTTGCTTTAGATTCTTAATTGAGAACTTGGGATGAATTATTTTGACCTAATGAGAATTAGCCTTATTTTTGTGACACACCTATGTTATTGTACTCTAGAACTTGCTTAGGTTCTTTCAAAATCATATTTCAATGATTGGATCACATCTATAGAAACTAATCCATTTGTTTACCTTTCCATTTCAATTTTGACAAAAATCATGTTTATTCCATTTTTCTTTACTTATGTCTTACTCTTACCCTCACTTTTCATTGGACTTGTTGTTTGGAATGTTTCTTGATGTTATTTTGCCCGAGACGGACAAAGATTCAAGTGTGGGGGAGTGACTAAAGTTTTGGATGCATTTCAACTCGAAAATTTTTTTTGCCAAGTTGAAGCCAAAAGGTGCCAAGTGAGTTGAATTTGAATTTCGAAAATGAGCAAAGGATGGAAGCAAGTGGAGCATCTAGAGTCTTTATCATCAATTGAAGATCCAAGTAGCAATGAAAAATCTGCAAGAGAAAAAAAAATTGGCATGCAAAAGAAAAGAATTTGTGCCAAAGTGATGAAAGAAACCAAGTGTCAATTTGAGTTTGGGAAGTGAAGTTTTTCTTTCATTTTGAATCCGGCTGCAACATGCTGATCCAAAGAAGAAATGGTGGATGCTTTGATGTTTTAGATCAGAACAGAGCTGTCACCAAAAAGTCAGAAGCTCACGGCAGAGTAAAAACAAAAGAAGCAGAAAAAATCAGTGAAGAGAACTGAGAAAGCATTTTGTATCAACTAAGGGCTGAATTGGTTTCCATAGGGCATGTATTTGAAGCTCACGGCAGGTTGGAATGGAGTCAAGTTCTGAACAAGGATTTGGGGAGCATTAGCACAACAAGATTGAGCAAAATGGAAACCAAGAATAGAAGTTAGCAGCTGGACAGATCTGAAATCACGAAGAAAAAAAAATTGAGGAAAGCTGTGCCAAGTTCTTAAATGGCACACAATTGCAGCTATATATTGGCTGTAATTTCAGAAAATTACAGCTGTAGAGTGCTAGAATTTGAATAGCAGCTGAAACAAGCTGAATTCCAGCTGAAAACAAGTTGAATTGGAGCTACATTGAGGCTGATCAGAAGCTGAACTCAGCTGGAAAAAGCAGTTTTTTTGTGCAGATTGGTGCCAAGTTGAAGCTGAAATTTGATTTTTTTTCCAAGGCTGTGAATCACGAAATGAAGTGGATGAATTTATCATAGATTGAAGCACATCACAGCCTATCAGAACAAGAAAGGAATTTGGATGCTAGGATTTTCGAAGTTGAGAAAATGCATCAAAAGGGAAGGGCTGAATTCAATGTGATGATTTGATTTTTGAGTGGAACATTTAAGGCTACCACTGTCAATTGTTACAAACACTTTTGCTATTTGATGTCTAGGGTTCTCTGATACAAAGCTGATCCGAAATGCTCCATTAGAAGGTTTGAGAGCAAAGAAAAAAAAAAGAGAAAAACAGAAGACAGTTTGAAAAACAGAAGAAAAAAAAACAAGGAAACCAAATGGCACACCTTTGAAATTTCGGCACCCTGATTCAATGGAGCTTTCTCATCAGAATTACAGCCTTGCATCACCACATTCTGACCTCACTAGAGAAGGAGAAAGAAAGAAAGAAAAAAAATGATGAGAAAAGAAAAAGAGAGAAACAAAGTGGACACAAGTGAACTTTGGCACCATGAAATCAAGTGAAGTTTCTCACATCCAAATCAAATTCTTTGCTCCATTACATTTTGAAATCACTAGAGAGAAAGAAAGAAAGAAAAAAATCTGAGAAAAGAGTGAAAGAAGCAAGGTTGGCACAAAAATTGAAACTTGGCACATTGAGATCAAATGGAGTTATTTTTCATCCAAATCAAAGGAATTACTCAAGATTTACTTCACCACACTTTTGGATATCACTAGAGGACTGTAAAGAGGGGCAAAGCACATTGGAAACATTTTTGAGCAACCAAGTCTCCCACTCCATCCATTTTCCATTTCCTTGATTTTTATTCCATTTCTCACTATTTTTCATGTTTCCATTTGTTTTTATAGTTGTTGATCCTAATCATGATTAATGGTGGAGAGTAGATAATAAGCAAGCCTATGGTAGTGCAAGAAACATGTGTGTAAGAGTGAGCTCCACTTCCATCACCAAATTAGAACTTAAGAGAGAGCCACCAAAACATCCTTGAAAGGCTATGATTTAAATTCATCTCAATGACTCATGATAGATGAAAAGGCTAAGTTGTTGATTTAAGGACAAGATACTAATCCATAGAGCTTAGATTTTTGAGAATTGACAACCCTAGGTAATTTCTTTTCATTAGTTTCTAATTATACTTAAGAGAGCCTAAGGAATACTTATTTAGTTGTTTCGCGAGATGCTCAAGGTTAAGTGTGGGGGAGTTGATAAGTACCATTTTTGTTGATTATTTTAGGTGTTAAAATCCATGTTTGACTCATATTTTTATTGATTAATTGTGAAATTGCCCTAGGTTTTAGAACTTACCTTTATTTTGGACTTAATTGCAAAATTACATAATTTTTGGATTATTTGGCCACTAATTTTCTGATATATTTTTGTAGGCATGAAAGGATCCTAGACCTAGGGCATACTGGGTCAAACCTGAGTCGGATGTGAACCGGATCGAATTATCAAGCTTACAATTAATCCGGGCCGTCCGATTCAAGAGCGGTTAGATCTGAGCCATCCGGGGCGATCTGAAGCAATCCTAGCTAGGGTTAGGGTTGATCAAGCTCTATGATCAAGATCTGAAGGTTTCATCCCAATCAGAGCTAAATCAACCGTTGGATCAAGCAAGGAGGGCTCTAGAGCGTCCATTCACAGATAGAGTTGATCTGGACCATCCGTTGCATATCTGGAGGATCCGAGCTACCATGAGGCAGATCCTGACCCCAGATCATCATCATCAAAGTTTGGCTCCAATCAGAGCAAGATCAGCCGTTGGATCTTCTCAAATCAATCACAGCCGTCCATTGGTTATTACTTAAGGAAATTTCCTGCGCATTCTTCCTGTCGCGTCTTCGCCGCAATCTTCGTGTTCTTCATAGTTTTTGGTTTTTGCTTCCATTTTCCTTCAATTCGAGGCGCGACCACTCAATCTTGACCTGTGTTCATCATCTGGATCATTGAAGATAGATTCGGTGGAGAATTCAGCTCCTGTTTCTTCCTGACAAAGTTTGTTTGAGGGTTTCGGCATCCTTTGTAGTCCGAGCGTTGGAATCTCAGCCCAACCCATTTCTGACGACCCGAGCCACTTGTAGGGGTTCTCAGGTGAGCTCAGGTCTTCTCCAGATCATCATCGAAGCTCAACAAACTGAGATCGAAGCGTTTGGATTGGAATTTCCCAGCTTGCGCAGTTTGAGCAGAGTTCACTAATCCAATCTGATTTTCACTGATTTGCTGAGCCTAGGGGTTCGAAGCCAGCTCTTGCTTGACGACCAAGAAGATTTTGATATCAGGGAAGGATTGAGGAGTAGTTTCATTGGTTAATTTTAGTTCTTTAGCTGTAATTTCGTTTCTGTTGTTAAAATTCGTTTCTGCAGTTTCTGTTTTTGGTTTCAGATTACTTAATTTCGTTTACTGAATTGTGTCAGCTTAATTAGGTTCAATTCTTGCAAGTGGTTAGCTAGTTAACTTGTTTAGTGAATGATAGTTTGTAATTGTAGTTTAATTCTCGTTTTATTGTTGCGTTTCAGTTTTACATGTTGCGTGCCAAGTCATTTCTGAATTTTCAGTTCTTGCCTTTGTGTACCTGCGCTTAGTTCCAATTTGCTTTAGTTTACTGATTGAATTTACCTTGAAATTTGTTCTAGCTAAATAGCATTCGATTTAAGCCTTGCACAGCAATTTAACTTCAATCTCTGCATTGTGTATCAAGCTGCAATTCAGCTCAATTTCTGGACGTTAATTCCCATTTCTGTCAGTTTGTTTGGTTGAAATTCTGAAGTTTGTAACAAGTAGAGTTAGTTTCTTCCTAAACCCTTCTGAAAACTAGATCGTCCACTTGCATTTATTCAGCTTGATGTTTCTGCATTTAACTCTTGTTACCTGAGCATAAATTTCTGCATCTCGTTTCTGCACATGGTGTGCAGTTCATTGAGCCGATTGCTGTGGGTGAATGTTCTTCATTAATTCTTGCAAACTTACTCACTGATACCTTACCATTCCAGCTGATCCAATCAGTGTAATTCCAGCTGTCAGTGATCGATTTGCTACTCAGAATCAGATTGCTATTTTGGCACTTATCATATTCCTGTTTTGGCACATCAATTGGTTTCTGAATTTCTCAGTGTTCTCCACTCATTTTCTCCTGCACATGATATGTTTCTGAAGCAGCAGATTTATTTTCTGCACATGATCATTCCTGCACATCAATTTAACATCTGAATTTTTGTCTCTGATTTTAATTGCTTAGGATAGCTGCAGTCAATTGGTTTGTTTCACAACATTTGCCTTGGATCAGTGTGGATCTGTGTTTATATCAAGCAACAACTTAACAATTCATGCTTGTTATTTCTGAGCTTGTATCAGCCCTTTCTTGCACATCATTTCTGCATTTCTGCCATCCCTTTCTGCATTCAATGTTGCTGAATTTCTGTCTTTATTATGCATTTTTGCTTCCGAATCTGAACTCTTTCACTCATTCGTGTAATGATTAACTAGTGGCTTTGTCTTCCATGTGAATTGATCATTTAACTTTCAGAGTTGGCAGTTCACATTTCCTGCATCAGTAGTTGAGTTTCAGCACACCAGCAGTGTTCGTTTGCGTGCCAAATTGGATAAATTTCTGCAGTTGATATCAAGGAAGAATTGGCACATAATTTGTCTTGATTTACTTGCCACAGCTTGTATCAAGTAGGGATTTGGCTTAGGTTTTGTCTTGGACTGTTCTTAAATAGTCTTGCTGAATTTGATTTGGATGTGCTATCATATTTGTTTTACAATTTCAGATTTGTTTACAACTTCGGCTGAGTTACATTGGGTCATCAAGTTTCATTAGTTAAGTTCCTTAGGGGGCATTTACTTGGTTTAGCTCATTTAGTTGAGTTCAATTATTTTCATTGCGAATTTATTTCCGATTGCAACCCAAAACCCGAATATCTATTTGAAACCCGAAAACACAAACGACACCTAAATACAAGCGCGAATCAAACAACGTCAACTAGCCCCGAGAAAAATACGACATGTGGCCCCTATATTACATTTTCATATTCTTGATTGTAAAAGGGTTTCCAGCATTCCAGCATTTCATTCATTTATACATTTTTAAATTTTGATGGTCCCACAACTCGTGACAACTTTAATTAGTACATTTGGGTCTGTCAGGCGCCCCCAGGCCCTATATAAAAGGCCCTCGACCCCAGGCTTCCAACTACGCTTCTTCCAACGCCTCAAAGTTCTTCTACGCTCGCGCATTACTCCAGAAACGCTTCACTTCGAGCCGACGACGTCCTCTTGCCCCGAAAGATTCGACCTACTCCGGACGTCGGTAAAAAGAAGAACTTAATTTTTTTATATATTTTATTGCATCTAATTACTTGAAAGTGTGGGGTTGTCACACTTTCAATTCTTTTGTACTCGTCTTCTCTATCGGGGTTTACCGGTAGAGAGTTTTAGTGGATTGCCCAACGGAAAGGTCCAAGGGACCTGGGCCTTCGAGTAGGAGTCGCTAAAGGCTCCGAACGAAGTAAAACTCGTTCGTGTTTGTGTGTTTGTTTTTGTTTTATAATCGTTTCTTTCGTTTCCGCTGTGCACGCTTTTTAAAGCGCTCAAATTTTTTTTAAAACACACGTGATTCACCCCCCTCCCACGTGCATCGATCCTAGTTTAAAGTACTTATGGAAGTTTTGAAAAACTTAAGCTTAAAGTACTTATGGAAATACTTATAAAAACTTAGTACTTAATAAACTTAAGTACTTAGTAGGATTTTCTTAAAACAAAAACTTAAGTATTTCTAGAAAGGTTTTGAAAAGCTTTGAAAAGTAGCTAACTTTTTGAAAAATTTTGAGAAAAAAATTAGAAAAATTTAAACTCTCTCCTTTCCTATCTCTCCCCCTTTGCCATATATCAAAAACAGATAGATATTGCAGAAATTAAATTGCATAAAAGAAATGACTTTCATAAATGAACATATTTGCAAGATTTTGCTATACTAAACCAATTTATGAGTAGACTTAGACCAAATCAGTTGATTTTCTCTTGTAGGGACCTGTCTAACCTTTTTAGCTACTTACTAACTGTTATAAACAGTAGTTTTCGCTAGGGTTAGTCAAGTTAAGTGTTTCTGTTCAAGTTAGATTTTCTAAACTTGACACTTAACTTGATTGCTGTATAAGTTGTATTTTGTGCCCCAATTACTGCAGATGCACTGACTTAAAGCATCTTGAATTAAGGCAAAGACCTAAGCATCTCAACCCTTTCTAGGTTATCAATCAAAGTACCCTAAAGTGCTTGTGAGATGCTGACTTCTAAATCTATAGGTGCATGCAGTTCTAGGGTTAGGGCCTAAGTTAAGTCCATTTGCGAAAAAGCCCTAGTTTTGAATGGGGTAGTTTTGAAAGAAAACTAAGTCGAAAATGATTTAAAACAAACTGATTTTGAAATTAATAAAACAGTTTTTCAAAATTCTATTTTTAGAAACTGATTTTTAAATCAAGTAAAGCAGTAAAAAAATCAACAGTAGAGTTAATCTATTCTACAGAGCACAATCCTAACTGCTGAATAGACAAGAAACCAGTACTCATAAGCTAGTCAACATAGAATAGTCAACACAGTCATACAGTCAAGCATAAGTCAACCCTACTGAGTAGGGGCAGTCAAATAGGTACTTGTACAATACTAAGCAAATCTAGGACGAGGGACCGGGATGATCAGAGGAGCCTGGCTGCCAGGATCGAAATAGAGTCATCATCTTGTGATACTCTGCATCTCTGGTCTCCCTGTCAGCTCTGTACTGTGCCTCTCTGGCCTCCCTTTCGGCTTTAAGGGCGCTCATGTAATTATTGTAGTAGCCCAGATTTGCCTCCATGTTTTCGGCATGATTGGCCTCCACTTCTTCTCGGAGGCTCTGAACATGTGTCTCTAGCTGTGCCACTCGATCGTAGAGTGTCGGAGGAGCGGGTTCGTCTATGTGCGCTCGGGCTGCTGCTGCTAGATCTCCGACGTCAACGTCGACCTCCTCGTCTGAGTCGATCGGAGCTCCGGCCTGCTGTCGTCTCCAACTCAGAACCCCAGTGGCCGATACCTTTAGACCCGCTAACGAGAAGTTCCTAAATCCTATTTCATCGAAATCAGTCATAGCGGTTATTTCACCCACGGTAATGTCACGACCGTGGTGATGAAGGAGAGAAGTGATGATGTGGCAGAATGGTGTGCGTACTCGTCCCTGGGTCGTGACACTGGACGCATACAGAATGGTATGAAACATATGTAGTCCAATGTCTATATCAAGGTGATGGACTAGGGCATATAGAAGGAAAGCATGAAAGGGTCGCATGGTCCCGAGATCTCTAGTGGAGAGTGGTAAGATACAGCGGACCAGGACTCTATACAGGGCATAGTCCTGTGCCTGAAGTTCAACTGCTTGGAAACGTCTATTTGCGGGGAGTCCTTCCCTATAGAAATAGGAGTGGATGGTTTCTAAGGTAATGTGTGAGTAGGGAGGATCAAATGGGGGATTCCTAGGGGATAGCAGCAAAATGTGGATTGAGAGGGTCGTAGTCCAAGGAACCGGTTCAACAACGTAGGGGTGATAGACAGAGGGATCCCTTGGACAGTAGTGTGAAATATGAGATTATCTTGTCGAATTATGTTATTGTAGAACTCTGCACATAAGGATTCATTAATGGTATAAGTGCAGAAGACAAGATTATCTAATTGATAGAAGTTGATAATATTCATGGCTATGGGACATGATTGGGTAAAGAAGTGCCTATTAAGATAACTTGTTTTAATAGGCTTGTAAATGGTTTGTGCAAACTTATTACATAACTTTAGGGTAGGGAACCTAGGGTCAGGACTTGGTTCGGCCTCGGGGTTGGCCGGGTTTGGTCGGCGTCTTCTAAGAGAAGAAATTATGCATTTAAAGAAAGTTTGAAGGAATTGCAAAAAAAATTAACTTAATAGCAATAAAATTATACCGGGCAGCTCGGGGAGGCATGGTTGAGGATGAGGACTTGCAAGGTCTCCTTGGAGGGAAAGAAGTGAAGAAGGAAGTTGATTTTGGTGTGGGAAGAGAGGGGAATTCGGGTGCCCTATATAGGCATATCATCGGGGGCGCCCGGGAGCTTCCGGGCGCCCCGGTCAGTAGTTACTGCCAAAAGCAGTGGTATTGACTGGTTGGGGGCGCCCGGGACAGCCCGGGCGCCCTCAACAGGCTGCTTTGCAGCTTTTGCTGCATTGAGGGTGATGGGGGCGCCCGCGTGGTTTCGGGCGCCCGGAATAGTATAGGTAAAGATAAATTTTATATCTTGTCTACCTTTAACCATGGTTTAATCGGTTTGACCATGGTTTGAATTGATTTGACTGCTTTGACTGTGGTTTGACCGTGTTAACCATGATTTGACCACGTTTACCTTGGTTTGACCATGTTGGCCATGGTTTGACTGCTTTGACCATGGTTTGACTTTTGACTGCATTGACCATGGTTTGACTATGTTGACCATGGTTTGACTATGGTTTGACCAAGTTGACTACAATATAGGTATTAAAGTAATTATAATTGAGTTTATTCTTATTGTCTCACCCAATCTAGGGTTTTCAATCACGTTAGCCTTATAGGTCTTATGAGATAGGTTTTGATAAGTAAAATTTTGAAAAAGTTAGTTTATTTTAAAAACCTTGCATTAATTTTTTAAAATTGTTAAGTTTATTTTGAAAGAGAATGTTTGAATCTATACTTAACTGAAAGTTTGTGTTAGATTTGAATTTGACAAAAAGTAATTTGAATTTGAAATTCAAAAATTGGCTTCCAAGTCTTGGCGAGGCAGTAGGCCTTCTTTGGCCGTAGCCTTATTGGATCATCAACCCTTTCCTTGACAAAGCCGTTTAATGAAGTTTCATTTTCAAAATTAATCTTTGAAAAAGTTCTGGTCTAACTAGTTTGGATTTTGGATCGGTAGCTTCGGCTAGTTTCACCAGTCTAAAGAGACCAAGTGGACTTGATCTTATTAGAATTGGTTTCCCTAACGTACTATCATCTCACCTCCACCCAATACTATGTTTTCAAGTTTCAGTTAAGTTTGTTCAGTCCTTATACTAACCTAAGTCTAAGCATGGTAAATTGCAGAAATTTAAATAAACAATCAATCAGGCAAATTGCAAGAATTAAACTCTATTTAACAATAAAGATAGTTTTTAATTTGGCTCCCCCTGGACTATAGCCACGATAATAATTAGGCAAGATGTGAATCTTGTCCTTGGGGATCCAATACTGATTTGATCCAGTTGGTTTGTTCAGGCACAGTTTAGGTACCCATGCCTGAACTTTTCTTCTGGACTGATTCAGTACAGCAAAGTAAGATCTTTGTCGGGATTTGGTTCTATAGCCAAGTCCGGATCGATTTAGAACAGACTTCTGTTTTCCAAGAATCATGTCAAGACCCTTGGAACCAGAAGTGAATCGTTCTAAGGCCGCTCTAAGATCCTTAACCTGAGTTTTCAGGGAGGAGTTCTCTTTCTCAAGTTTTTCAACTTGAGTAGGAGTTCCTTCTTGAACTTTCTCGGTTAAGGATTTAGAGACAGCTCCCTCTTTCAGGAGTTTTACTTCCTGTCGGAGAGATTCGACTCGGAGTTTGGCTTTCACCAAATCTCGAGAAAGATAGGAAATAAGTTCGTTCAATTGACTTTTATTGAAACCGCTTACCTTGATTTCGCCGTCTTCTGAAAAGGTTAGTCTGCCGTCATCCTTTTCTGACTCTGACTCGGTCTCGACTTTTTCTGAAGTGGTCAGCGCTAGTAGGTTTGACTGGGGTTCTTCTTCTTCTTCTTCTGATGAAGATTCGTCCCAGGTTGCTTGGAGTGCTTTCTTTCTTCTTGTCTTTTTGTTCTCCTTTAGGTTTGGACACTCTGTCTTGTAGTGGTCCTTCTTCTTGCACTCGTAGCAGGTTACGTTGGGCTTGTTTTTGTTATTCGCGGGTTCAGCTGGTTCGTCCTTTCTTCGGCTTGTCCTCCGTGTGTTGACTTGGTTTTTTAATTTTTTATAGTAGCTTCGGGCCAGTCGGACCAACTCAAATTGATCTCCTTCTTCGTCTTCTGCGTCTGAGTCTGAGTTGGACTCGGGTTCAGGTTGAGGTTTCTTCTTTGTCGATCTTCCAATTTTTCCTGCAACAAAGGCAATTCCTTTCTCGGCCATATTGCAGTTAGTCTGTTCATGAAGTTCTAACTCAGAAAACAATTCATCTAATTTAATTTTGAGAGATCCCTTGAAACCTTGTATGCATCTACCATAGATGCCCACAAGGTATTTCTAGGGAAAGCGTTTAGGGCATACCTTATTAGGTCACGGTTTTCGACCTTGTGACCTATAGTGTGAAGACCGTTCATCAATTCTTGTATGCGTGCGTGGAGTTGGGCTGCTGTTTCGTTGTCGGCCATCTTGATGGTGTATAGTTTGTTCAGGAGCAGATCCCTTTTACTGATCCGAGTATCTGATGTTCCTTCTGCAGCTCGATCAATTTTGCCCACAACTCCTTAGCATTGTTGAAGGGGCCTACCCGGTTCAGCTCCTCTTTTGTCAATCCGCATTGGAGAGTCTGGGTCGCCTTTGCATCGGCTTCAATTTTGCGCTTCAGGGCGTTGTCCCATTCTGAGTAGGTCTGCGGTACTCCTTCGGCGTTTTTGGGGATTTCCAGTCCGGACTGGATGATGATCCACATGTCCACGTGAGTTTTCAGGTGGACCTCCATTCGACTTTTCCAGTAGGAAAAGTCTTCTCCACTGAAAAGTGGAGGTCTGGCGGTGCTAAAACCTTCTTGCATTGCCATTTAATCTGAAACAGAAAACTAACAAAACAAAAAAAAATTCCAAGACTAGGTCTTGGATTAGTAGTGCGGGATGAATAAAATGAAATAGCGAGGGGTGTTGCACCAACCTCGATTAACGAGAAAAAGAAAATTCGAACGAAATATTTAAAGAAAATTCGAACGAGAAAAATAAAATAAAAATCCGAAAAAAAATTTCAAACTGGTGGTTGCACCAAGTTTGAACTTCCCCGCTCTGATACCACTTGTTGGATCGAGAGAACCGATAGAGGGGGGGTGAATATCGAAAATCGTTCGAATTTGAAGAGAGAATGCGTAGCGGAAGATTAAAGTTAAAAACACACAGACACAGGTGGTTTTACTTGGTTCGGAGCCTAGGTCGACTCCTACTCTAAGGCCCACGGTCGTTGACCGTTTTCTGCGGGCAATTCTATAAGTGCGCGAAAAACAGTTTACAGAAATTTTACAATTGCAGTATAGTAAACTTAAAGAAAAATTGCTCTTCGTTACCGACATCCAATGTATTTTGAATCTTGGAGCGGAGGGATGTCGTCGGCTCGAGTTGGGAGGATTCTGGAGCAGTGCGCGGGAGCAGAAGAGCGTAGAAGCGTCGAAGAAAATTGTTGTTCGAAGCTTGGGGTCGAGGGCCCTTTATATAGGGCCTGGGGGCGCCCGGGACGTCGGGGGCCCCCCCACGTGGCGGTCGATCCGTCTCCAGCGCGGTCAACATCTGATCCCTTCAAAATCGGGATCAGGTTTGACCAGGGCGCCCGGAGCGCTCGGGGCGCCCGGGTTGACTAGGTCAAACCTTATCCCTTGGCTTCGCTGGGTTGAGCTTCGAAGGCTTGCGCTTGGGGGCGCCCGGAGCACTGGGGGCGCCCGGGAGCAGCGGGGGCACCCGGGAGCAGCGGGGGCACCCGGGAGCACGGGGGCACCCGGGAGTTGAACTGTCGAAGCCCATCTTGCTTTCTTGTGTTTTGTGTTCACCTTGGGGGCGCCCGGGACACTCCGGGCGCCCTGGTCAGCTGTTGCCTCATTCCTTTGAGGCTTTCTGAGCTGCAGACACACGTTCCTTCGGTCCTGCATCCAGGGTTAGTCCAAAACACAATAAAACAGTAAAATATTGATTTATACAGCCTTAGCTGTCTTGGTTCTGACTTTGGGTCTCCAAAATGGAACCCTAGGTCGAACCGACGCCTACTGTTCCCTCGACGGGGAACGCGTCCTCACCTACTCCTCTCGGGAGAGTGTACCTGATGCCAACCGTTCCTCTGGTTGGACTTTTGCCTGACGGTCCTTTGTCAGGTCTTGGATGCCGAGCTGTCCTTCGCCCGGTGCCTAGCATTCCTTTGCTAGGGCTTTTCACTCTGGCATTCCTTCGCCAGTGCCTAGCAGTCCTTCGCTAGGGCTTTTCATTCTGGCATTCCTTCGCCAGTGCCTAGTAGTCCTTCGCTAGGGCTTTTTGCTCTGGCATTCCTTCGCCAGTGCCTAGCAGTCCTTCGCTAGGGCTTTTTACTCTGCACACTCAAGTGACATGTTAGATAACAAGTAAGACTTAACTTTTGAACCCTGTTGACATTATCAAAACACAGGTTTGACTTTGGTGCTTTCCGCACCAACACATACTAATAGTCACATGAGAAAGTTTATGACAATCTATGAAACTTTCTCATAACGGGTCAATTCAGTACACATTCTACAATGTATACTCATGTGTCAACTTGATATCACATATCCATGACTTGTGAGCTCAAGTCATCAGTTGACCTACATGCTAGTCTCCATGCATTAATATTGTCCTTGAATATTAATACTTGACTAGGAATGGTTTAGAGTAGTGTTCTCTACATCATCTCACTATCGATTCAACCAATCGATATGATATAGATAAGAACCTACTACCCAAGGATATTATTATACTTAGTTATTTGACACAAATACATAGTAAGTATAATAACCAATCATATCTTATTAATTATAGAATATGATACAAAATGTCCCTAGTCAATCATCACACAATTGGCTCTAGGGCTCCTACTAACAGCTCCTAGCGTGGTGGATGAACTGAAAGATTCACCTCTCGTACTGTAGGTCGGCGACATTCCAAATCTTGGGGAGGAACTACCTAGAAGCAGGGGAGGCGCATCCGCAGATGCTGGAGATGGAGGAGCTAATGGCGGAGCCTTGGAGATGGAGATGACACCCGTCGACATCATGGAGGTGTTCACGAGATGAGACTCTGAGGGAGAGGGCACCAACATCGCGATGAATGAGGTGGAGGAGATACGACGACAAAAAGAGCAGATCGTTGCTTGACAATAATAGAAGTAGAATGCATGGAAAAATTAAAGGTCGAGGGTGTTTTTATAAATTATATTTGAGAAAGAGGAATATAAATTGACATGTTAGAGACTGCAAACTTGAGATATAAAATTTTAAAGAAAGAACAAGATCAACATGACTTAATTAATGTGATTGTTTGACTTAATTATTATAACACCCTTGTGTTTTGAAAATTTTACACAAATTATAATTAATAAAAATTTTACATGTAAATTTCTTTATTATATTTTAATTTTTGTTATATGATGATTTTTTATATATGTATTTGTCATATCTGACTCTTTGCCCCCTTATAAAATTTCTGGATTCACCTCTGTCAACGAACCTCACCTGGTAGAGTGATCGTGTTTGCGGCCCACAGTTCTAATACTCAGGTGGAGCATGATAACCTACAATGATGGTCAATTATGGAGGTCAGCTGCCAGTGGTCTTTAACGCAAGTACTTCTTATTGGGACTTGATCGTACGGCTAAAGGGGGTGAATAGTCGATCACTATCAATGTACTCGTTCTTCCCACAACATTAGTAGCGTAGCGGAAATATAATTAAACTAAAGAAACAAGCATTAACACAAAACCTTTAATGTGGTTCGGAGATGATGCTCCTACTCCACGGTAGTTCGTAAGGTGGATGATCTCGATCCATCGGAGGATGAGTCTCCGAAAAGCCTCTGGCTAACTCGTGTTGCTCCTTGTGGGCGGAGAAACCTCACAACAACCTTGCAACAACTCCTGAGTACCAAGAATACTAATTGACCTTTAACCAAAGCCAATTTCGTCAACCCTAGCCAACCAAACCGAGCTCTCTTAAATAGAGATCATGGTTGAACTATTCATTACCAGTCGGTTGGTACCAACTCCAGTCGGCTACTCCAGCCGAATTCGAACATTACAGCCTAACGTTCGAATTCCAGCCGATACCAGTCGATTGCATAGAAGATTAGTCGACCGATCTTTCTGTGAGCTCTACCAGTCGACTGCTCCCAGCAGCAGTTGACTGCCCAAACCTTAAACCTAGGATTTCCCTTCATGATTACAGTTCACTTAGCATTCGGCCCCTCACGAGTCACTTGACTCTTCTTGCAGCCTCGACCTTTTGCCTTCAAATCTTTTTCGACTTTAGCTCTCGTCCCTCGGATGCATACAAGCTCGTGGCTCATCTTCACATGTCATCCTTCGCGTATGCCTCGAAGTGTGCTTTCTTCAGCTCATCGTTCCTGCCTTGTACATGGTCCCTCGGATGCACCATCCTTCACCGGACCCGAAGCCATCAAGCTTAGTCTATGTGTATCCTACAAAACCTGCATACTCAAATACATATATCAAACACAAGGGTAAACATAACTTAAACCCTTTGTCTAAACATCAAAACACATGGTCCCACAGACCATAGATTCTCTCCACAATCTCCCCTTTTTTGATGTTTGGCAATACATTTAAGTTAGGAAAAATAAATAGCAAATACAAATGCTAAACACCAAATAGACTTACGTTGCCAACGTTATACCTTAGACTTATACCGCTAATGCATATGCAAACATGCATAGATCCTATCACAAGGCATCCACACACCTAAACTACTCATGAGTTAGGATTTTTATCAAACAAGCTTTTTAAGAACCTCTCCAAGGTTCCCCCTATATTGGATTTAGAAAGACTTTTTAAGAGCCTATCACAAGGTTCCCCCTTTGCTAATAAATGAGCAATAATGCTCCCCCTTCACCTAAGCTCCCCAATGACCTATGATTTTATGCAAAGGTGTGTTGGGTTCCCCACTTAAATCTAACGATTCTCCCCCTTTGCTACACATCAAAAAGAACTCCAACAATCTCCCAATCATTGGATTCTTTAACTTCTAATGATCATAAATATTGTGTAATAACCTCCATAAGATTATACACATGTTTAATACCATTAGGACACTTTTCGACTTTGTAGAAAATAGTTTCAGCCTGTATCAGTCGACTAAGATAGTTATCAATCGACTAACCTCTATCATAAAGCAACTATACAGAATTATTAGTCGATTGACCTCTGCACTAGTCGATTGATACTCTGATATCAACCTATTTTTGTATTTTTGACCCAATTTCAGAGATGCACCAATAAATCCATAATCTCCAAAAATTTCCAAATTTTATGTAAAGGTTTGTGGTACCCGTGTCTACTTGAAAAAATATATTCAAAAATGTATTTATCACCAATCCCAAGATTAACACAAAACTCAAAACTAGCTAAATGGTCCAATTGAACATTGACCTAAAGTCCTAGTTTTGACTTCCTCTTGATGTATCTACCCACATCAAACCACAATACATCCCTAGCATTGGTTTATATGACATTTATACATCAACAATCAATTTTCATACAATATGACCCCAATGTGCCAAAACCCAAGGATTGAGACTCAAGTCCGTCTCCAAATCCTTTGGCACACTCCATGGTTTATCTAGACTCCTAGGTAGAAACCACCTGAGATCCATTGACCATGGGTCCCAAATTGGCTCTTAGAGCTCCCCCTTGAACTCTTAACCTTAGTCACCTCCCTAGGTGATTTATCTACAATCACAAGATCACACGGGTGTACCTTTAGTAATTCTTGGCCTACAAAGCTAACCTTCTAAACTTTGGACACTTTGTCCTTAGTTAAGATCTTTTTCCCTTTAACCATAGACACCTTGTCCTCGGTTATAGTTTCTTGCCCTTAAATGGCACTACCTTGCCATTATTGAACTTCTCCTTGCAATAGTCATATGACACTCTTGCATATGACTTTTCCTTAGCATTGGAGGAATTAGACCGGTATCCTAAATCCGATCTATCATTGTTGGATTTTTATCTCCCCAACACCATTCCTAACCCCTTAGATCCAATAGTAAATCTATCTAGGGTTTTCTCAAATTTCTCAAGCTTTGTCCTCAAATTTTGATTTTCTCTTTCTAGATTTCTAAACCTAGATCAACATGTCCACCTTAGATATTCTTAGACCTACCCATTCTAGGCATGTGTCTCCTTTTCTTGGGATTACTGCCTTGATTCTCAGGTCTAATGGTTTTATCATGAAATGATTTCCTAGGGTTTGGGTATGCAATATTAACCCTATCATGATATTTAAAATTAAAATTTTTCCTGGGTGATAAACATTACATTTAGCATGTATGGAGGAATTTGAAATTGAATTACACTTAAATTTAAGGTATACCTCCCTTACCCTTGAAGCTCCCCCTTGATGTGAGATCTTCTTTTTCTCCTTTTCCCATTTCCTTAAATGCTCTAACTTCTTGAATTCTCCCTTCTTTGAGCATTTGGTGTGGTAGTGCCCCCACTCACCACATGTGAAGCACCGAATGTGCTTCTTCTCCTTCTTGGCTCCATCCCTACTACTTAAATTAGATTTCAAAGAAATTTAGTTGAGTTTAGGGTTTACCTCCTTTTTCTTACCAATGAACACTTGTCCTTGTAGTGCCCCTTTTGATTGCACCCATAGCAAATTATGTGGTCCTTTGATTTTGTTTTGGTGGAGGCGGAGGCTTCTTCTTACTCTGATATTAAAGATGGTCTCTCCTCCCCCTCAATTTTTGAAGTAGATATTTCTTCCTCACTTGAGGATGTGGATTACTCATTTTCAATGCCTAATTCACTTAAGGAGGTGGATGATGCTTCTTCTTCTTTCTCCTCCTTGGATGTTGAGCTCATCTTTTCATTCAAATGGTTCTTCTCCTCCTCTTGGACCATTAAGCCCATCTCCTTGGCTCTTCTTCTTGTGTAGGCTTCTCATGAAGATCTATCATCTTACTCCATAACTCATAAGAATTTTTTTTATTCTCCTACATCACTCATCACATCATTAGACAAAATAATAATTAAAATTGAGATTACCTTTTCGTTTGCCTTTGATTGTGTTTGTTGCTCCTTGTTCCAATAGTGTGGTCGGAGCTTCTTCCTGTGCTTATCTTTTGGGGCTTTAAATGGTTTTTCGATAGCTATCATCATGTCCCAATTCATATTGAACCATGTCTTCAATCGTAATCTCCAATAGTAAAAGCTTTCACGATTATATGGAGATGGAACGGTAATGTCGTCCTCCATTCTTTCTTCAAGTGTCATTTCCTTTAGTCCTTTGCTCTCCCAGCGATTAGTCCGTAGATGAGTGACTTTGCTTTGATACTACTTGTTGGGACTTGATAGTACGGTTAGAGGGAGGTGAATAGCTGATTGCTCTCAATGCGCTCATTCTTCCTACAAGGTTAGTAGCGTAGCGGAAATATAATTAAACTAAAGAAACAAGCGATAACACAAAACCTTTAACGTGGTTCGAAGATGACGCTCCAACTCCACGGTAGTCCATAATGTGGACGAACCCGATCCGTCAGTGGATGAGTCCCCAAAAAATCTCCGGTTAGCTCGTGTCGCTCCTTGTGGGTGAAAAATCTCACCACAACCTTGCAACAACTCCTGAACACTAAGACTACTAATTGACCTTTAACCAAAGTCAATTTCATCAACCCTAGCCAGCTAAATCAAGTTCTCATAAATATAGCTCGTGGCTGAACTAGTCATTACCAGTCGACTGGTGCCAACACTGGCCAGTTGACTGCTCCAGCCGAATTCGAACGTTATAGCCCAACATTCGAATTTCAGCCGACACCAGTCGTCTGCATAAAAGATCAGTCAACTGATTTTTTGTGAACTCTACCAGTCGACTGCTCCCAGCAGTAGTTGACTGCCTAAATCCTAAACTGAGGGTTTTCCTTCCAGAGTACAGTTCACTCAGCACTCGAACCCTTACGACTCACTTGACTCTTCTTGCAGCCTCGACCTATTGCCTTCAAACCTTCTTTGACTTTGGCTCTCATTCCTCAGATACATACAAGCCCGCGGCTCGTCTCCACATGTCATCCTTCGCGTATGCCTCGAAGTACGCTTCCCTCGGCTCATCGTTCCTAGCTTGTCCACGGTCCCTCGGATGCACCATCTTTCATTGGACCTGATGTCATCAAGCTGAGTCTATGTGTATCCTATAAAACCTGTACACTCAAATACACATATCAAATACAGGGGTAAACCTAATTTAAATTCTTTGCCCAAATATTAAAATACATAGTCCCACGGACCATAGATTGCCTTAACACTTCTCGGATTTATTCTGATGATGGATAAAAAAAACTTCATAAGTTAAGTTAAACACTTCCATAATTAATCGATTCAAATTAACAAACTCAAATATAAAAAAATAAATAAATAAATTCAAATTCATGGATCATGCAAATGAAATAGAGCTAACAATATTAAACTTTCGGCAATTTACCAAAGGACGTATCTAAATTTATGAATTTATCAAATGCCATACTATATTTCAGCATTTACTAAAAAACACATTCAATTTACTATTCTTCCTATTCTACCCTTCAATTATTTCTTTTTTTTCTTTTCTCTCTCCTGTGTATGCAATTTCTTTACTCTTTTCTCTCCTCTCTTCTCTTTCCTCTATCTTTTAGATGCATGCATACATGCAGGACTTGATATGGACAAATATCAAACCCACATTGGCCTAATATGGAATCATATTAGGCCATGTTGAGCCTTATATGAAAAAATATCAGGTCCACATTGACCTGATATGAAATAATATCAGGCCCAACGTGGACTTAACATGAATGAGTTACCTTAATTGATTTTTGATAAAATCTTAACACCTATAGAGAAGACGAATATACAATGGATAGCACCGTTGGAATCCTTACAACTTCAAAAATTCATAGAACCCGAAATGGTTGCAATCTAAGATCTCTAGTTGATTTTTTTTTACTCACGACATACGACGTTTAAATTTTAGTTATTTTTTATAACATTTTAATACCTCCGGATAAGCCAAAATAAATAATGAATACTATATTTGAACTTATTACAATCTCAGAAATTCACAGGAACTGAAATAGGTGCAATCGGAGCTCTCTAGGTCTATTAATGGTACAACTAAGAAACAATCGATAAAATCCCATGTTAGGACTGATATGAAGATATGATTTCATATCATGCTCATGTTGGACCTGATATTTTTTCATATTAGGTCCAACATGGACCTAATATGATTTCATATCGGCCTCAACGTGGACTTGATATTTTTCATCAGTGGGTTTCGATCGAAACATACTGATTGATCTAGAGAGCTCTGATTGCACTTATTTCAGTTTCTGTATATTTCTGAGATTGTAAGGAGTTTAAATATGATATCATTATTTATTTTGACTTCTACGGAGGTATTATAATGTTATAAAAAAATTTAACTAAACCTTAAACGTTGTACGTCGTGGGTCAAATAAATTAACTAAAGATCTCAAATTGTAGCCATTTCAGGTCCTATGAATTTTTGAAGTTGCAAGGAGTCCAACGATGTCTTACATTGCATATTTCAGCTTCTCCATAGGTATTAAAAATTTATCGAAAAAATCAACTAAAGTAACTTATTCATATCAAGCTCGTGTTGGGCCTAATATTTTTCAATATCAGGCCTAACGTGGGCCTATTATGGAATTATACCAGGTCCACCATGGTTTTTTGTCGATTCATTTTTAGTCGTGTCATTGATGGACCTAGAGAGCTCCGCCCATTTCAATTCATGTGAATTTCTAATATTGCAAAAAGTTCAAATATGATTATTTTGACTTCTTCGAAGATATTAAAATGCTATTAAAAAAATCAACTCAACCTTAAACATTGTACGTCTTGAGTCAAAAAAATCAACTAGAGACCTCAGATTGTAATCATTTCAAGTCTTGTGGAATTTGAGGTTGCAAGGAATCCAATAGTGTTGTCTATTGTATATTTCGCCTTCTTCGTAGATGTTAAAATTTTATAAAAAAATCAGCTAAAGTAACTCATTAATATCAAGCCCACGTTGAGTCTGATATTTTTCCATATGAGGCCCAACCTGAATCTGATATTTTTCCATATTAGGTCCCGTGTTACGTGTGCATGCATGCATACACCAAACGAAAGAGGAATGAGAAGAGAAAAGAGAAAAGAAAAGAAAAATTACATGAGAAAAGAAATAAAAGAGAAAAATAATTGAAGGGTAAATAGGAAGAAAAGTAAATTTCTTATTAATAAATACTAAAATATAATGCATTTTTTCATCAATTCGTAAATCTAAGTGTGTAGTTTGATAAATTACCGTTAAACCTTCAACTATAATCGAAGAACTAATTATTTCCCAAAAGCAATACTTTCGTGCATCTGTTAGACGATCGGCTATAAGGAATTTAAATGATTAACGAGGTTTTTTCAAACTTGCGCGATCGATCCGGTCTCACGGAAGTTTTCTACCGACCGTTAGGGTAAATCGGGAAGCGCTCGTAGTGGACGGTCTAGAAGCCCAGCGTCTCAAGGTTCGCGCCCTATTTAAAAAATATATATAAATTTAGATGGGCTTAAAAATCTTCAATGCAGCCCAATTCAAAATAGATTACTTGCAAGTTAGACAGATCAATTCAGCACAATAAAATATTAAAAAATCTCTACAATTCATTAAATTTGATCTTTCTATGAAAATTTATCTCATTTCACACTTCTATATATTAATAATAACAATTGACATAAAAATTTAACAACTTTTATTAAAAAATATATAAATATCACCATAAATATATAATACATAATCTCATTTTGAAAAAAAAAATATTCTCAATCCGCACGTCAACCCAAGTTCGCACAGGTCAGTCCACTTAGACCAGCAACCCTCATTTATATTTGCTTTTAAATGAGTTGTTAGGCTCTACGCCATTGGGAAAGATGACTAGATTTTGTGCATTTCTTCAGCGTCAACTTCTTTGCACAATAAAACATAATCCTCTATAAAAGAAAACCATTGAGTTTAGATTGGCCTAAGAGCGACAATAAGGGTTTCCTAATAGATAAGGGCATCTTCAATGTAAACTTTTTTAAAACTTTCTAAATTTAAAAAATCTCAATAAAAAAGCTTCAATGAGTGTGTAGGTGGAATTTAAGCTTTTAAGTTGAAGTGTAGATTCACTTATTTCAAATCTATTTTTTTTTCTTGGAGATGTTGTGAATGATTTATGACAATTAATATTGCATGCTTAATCTTTTTAAAATATACAAATAACTATAATTAAATTAAAATTTATAAGTTAATTAAATATTAAATTAAAATATTAAATTAAATTAAATTAAAATTCATAAATTAATTAATTTATCAATTATAAATTATAAATAAATTAAATTAAAGATCAGAATTAATTAAAATGTTAAATAAAAATTACATGAGAAGTTTAACTATTAAAGATATTCTAATAAGTTTTTATATTTTTATGTGAACATTGAAAATTATAAAAAAATCTCTAAACTCTTTTAGAGATTTTATAATTAAAGATGCCCTAATAGGTGGGTTATTAGTCCACAATAAATATATAACTTTGACCTTTTGAAAACAACTTACGATTTTGTGCCTTCGAAAATCCATAGACGTGAATCTTCGGAACAGTGCGAGCGGACTGAGTGTTTCTGAATACTCCACTAAATGCATCTGTTTGAGACTAGAAATCCAAGTCAGTAAGTGGTAACGATACTATCAAACAACCAACGGAACATATTGAGCTAAAATTGTGTTGTGTGCTTTGTTTCACTACACTGCAGATTGCGATATAAAAATTCCTATTCGACGATTCTTCAAAATGCAAAATTCATGAAATATAACTGAAGGCAGTTAGAGGCCTCTGGCGGTGGAAGGTGTGGCCGGGACCTGGAGAAGACTCCCACCAATTCCAGCACTTGGGTGGAGAAGACGTTATCTCCAGCCCACCGCCTTCTCTGCTTGTCGGGCTCCCTTCGCCACAGCCACAGTCCTAGCTAGAGTACCCTTTCTCTAGGCCGGTGCCGGGCGGCTCACCGGTGGATTCTCTTCTAAAACTAATTTCTGTCGATAAATATTGCTCATTTTGATACGACCCAAAAGATTTTGTTAAACTAATTCAGGGTTCAATACGAAAGAACCAAACTAATTCAGGTGCCCCATAGCTTGAGATTTATCTCTAATTATTCAACTAAACTCTGAGTAGTAGACTCGGGCAACCCGAGACTAGTCTTCAAGTAGTGGTTGCTCCAGCCAACCTCCACCAGCTTCTTCGCCTCCTCCATCCTCGAGCTCCTCACCAGCGCATCCACCACCCCCTGCAAAAATGGAGCCCTCACAAAGCACCGCCTGCTGATGCAATCGTAGCAGCACCTCACCGCCCAATCGAGCTCACCGGCCTCAGTAAGGTATGGGATAAGAATCTCAAACGTCTGATGATTCGGTGAGCACACGTTCTTTGTGAAATCGAGAAACAGCTTCTTTGCCTCCTCCAAGTTCCCATCTTGTATGTGCCCTTTGAGCAAGGCATTGAAGGAGAAAGCATCAGGCTTCGGTCCGTTGCGCTTCATCTGGTCGACGAGCTCGATGGCTTCCTGCGTTCTTCCTTCGGCGACCAGCCAACGGAGCTTTTCGTTGAAGCTCCTTGAATTGGGTTCGATGTTGTTCTCTCGCATCATCGCCCAAATCTTCTCCGCTTCGGAAGGTTTGTTGTTGTAGAAAGAGTGTAGAAGGGTGTTGTAGGTGATCAAATCGGGGGAGATCGCGTTCGTGTTCATTTGGTCGACCGTGCGCATAGCCGCCTCAAGGTCGCCCTTTCCGCAGAGAGCACCGATGAGGATGTTGTAGGAGACGATATCAGGGGTGATCGAAGCCGGGATATCGCGGAAGGCCTCATCGAGGCCATTAAGGTCGCCGGCTTGGGCGTAGGCGGTGAGGAGGGCGTTGAAGGACTTGACGGTGCGGGGGGAGCCCAGATCGGGGAGCTGCCGAAAGGTGGCGGCTGCGTGAGCGGGCATCGCGGCCTTTCCGTAGAGGGTGATCA
The DNA here is from genome assembly GCA_024364735.1 of Boesenbergia rotunda. NCBI lineage: Eukaryota > Viridiplantae > Streptophyta > Magnoliopsida > Zingiberales > Zingiberaceae > Boesenbergia > Boesenbergia rotunda. Next base: position 3,252 of record JAGFNQ010007582.1, on the reverse strand, counting down.
AGCGGATGCCCAGCCCTTCTTTAGCGAGGTCGGAAGAGAAACTTTTGTGGTGCTCGAGGATGGCCTCCACGGCGTCGGGCCGGCCGCACTTGGTGAGGCGGCGGACGGATATCTCGTAGATGCGGAGGCGGCAGCGGAAGCCGTAGGAGGAGGAGGAGGCGGCGATGAAGGCAGCGGCGAGCTTATCGGGGTCGCGCTCGTTCAAGACCTTGTTGATGGTGATGAAGAGTGGCTCGGAGGGCGTAGAAGGGTTAGGCTTATCAATAGCTACCGACGAGGTGGCGATGGCGGTGATGGTGGAGGAGAGGCGGCGGTGGCGGAAGAGAGAGCGAATGCGATTGGTCATCATTTTAGCAATCTTCTGTTGCCCTAACGGCAGCGAAGATAGGAGAGGGTTTTTAGAGAACCATTTGTTTTTGCAATGTGGTACCTTAATTTGTAGAAATGAGTTAAATATAAACTTTTGAAAAAGGACAATAATCATTTCTCCTTCTCTTAGAGCAAAAGATAGATTGCTCTTTATTCCGACAGTAGATTAGAAATGTTTGCTAGATTTCATTCGAGATTTAATATTATCCAATCTTATTAATCATTTAATCATTTAAAAGATAGATCACTCTAAAATAATAAATTATAATTGCATTTTACCTGCATCTCTCTTTCAGTTTTTTTAATATGATCAAATATTATTATAATAATATTACAAAAATAACTTCAATATTAATCAAAATTATTTTATTATTAGTCAATATTACTCTAATAGTAATAAAAATTATTCAAAGACAATTAAAATTAAAACTGCTTTAATACTGATTAAAACTATTTTAGTATCGATCAAATTGTCCCAACTTTAATTAAAAATACTGAAATTTAAAATATTTTTGATCGAAATTATTTATAACGTGGCTATTATAGTGTTTTTATCGAAAACATTAAGATATAAAATAACTTTAATTAAAATTACTCTAAATAACTTTAATTAAATTTATTATAATATTAATTATAATTCTCAAATTTTAACATAGAACATCCTTTTGAATGATTATTTTTGAATGTTCTTTACTCGATGGACGAAAAAGAAAAGAATGAATTAAAAAATATATAATTAATGAGATTTTTTCAATCTTAGATCATCGATTCAGTTTCATAAAAATTTTTCATCGGCCGTCAGGATAAATCGTGAGGTACTTACGGCGAACGATCCAAAAGTCTAGTATCGCAAGGTTCGTACCTCATTTAGAAAAAAAAATTTCGAATCACGGACATCTAGCGCAAGGCTCTTAACCTTGTGGTTGATTGCCCTCACGGGCTTAGCTAAGTTGGTAAGGGGATGGTGTGCACTCAACAAGGTCTGGGAGTCGATTCGCGGGTGGTGACAGGAATAAATCCCTGCACTCCGTGGGCAAAATTTCGACCCTCCACCTACCCCTTGCCCCTTAGTCAAGGGGCCGGCTGGCGGGAGCCCTAGGGACGAGGATAATCGTCTTATCTAAACTTATAACTAATCGCGCGCCCCTCTAGTATACCAAAGACAAAAGGAATCAATTAATGATTCATATCCATGCGGGGTGGGAAGGGTAGGGAAGGGAACAGAACCATTTGGGAAAGAAAAGGAGTCCATAGGTGCAGGTAGAAAGAGAAATTCGGGTGGACAAAATAGACGGAAGATGAACATAAAAAAAGAAGGGAAAAACAACGAAGATGAAAACGAAGTCAGCCGTGACGACAAGGAAGACGAAGAAGAAGGGAAGACCCTCCCTCGTGAACATTCAGTACCGCAGCCTCCCTCTCTAGTAGCTGCAACACTATTATCTTAGATCCGATGACAATCCCTATAGAGTTGCCAATGATGACAATAATTCCAACTGATCCTGTCGGAAAATAAGATGGACTCCCAAGAACGAGATGGATCCTGAGAACTGCACCTGTTGGCGTCGAGAACTGTAAGAAAAACGACCGTCTGTAACTCACCGTGAGAATTCCCCGACAAAGTTCTCCGATGATCAAGTCAGTGTCTAGTGGAGAAGAAGAAAACTGGAGAAGAAGAACTATAGCCAAAATTACTCATACCTGTGGGTTAAGGGAGAAAAGCCTTATATAGTCGAGGGAGCCGCACTACACCAAAATAGGTGTTTTGCGACGATTCATTAAGTGGTTCGCGACGGTTCAAACTGCCGATATTAACCATTTGCGACGGTTCTGAAACTGCCGCTATCCGTAGTGTCGCTAGCCATTTTGCGACGGTTTTGAGCAATCGCTGGTACAACCGCCGTGAATTATTTTGCGGCGGTTTGGGTGGCAGTTAAACCGCCACAAATCACTTGACTAAAAAGTCATGCTAAAAGTATAACGGTTTGGAAACTGGCACAAATGGTGAATGGTGATAGATAATAGCGGCGGTTTCAAACCGCCACAAATAGTTAATACTGGCGATTTGTGTAGCAATTTGAGCAACTGCTGGAACCGCTGCTGCGAATTATTTTACGACGATTTTGGTGGTGATTTAACCGCCGCAAATCACAATTAAGAAACCACCAATATTACAATTAAGAAACCGCCATAAATCACAATTAAGAAACCACCGTTAAAATTATTGCGACGGTTTATGAAACCGTCGTTATTAGTTAACATTATGCTCAACTAATTTATGTGCAATTTGAAATCGTCACAACTAATTTAATTCAAAAGGTATTAAGAACAAACCAATATATCAAATGCAAGTTTATCTTGCTAATGTCTAAGCAAATACAAATCCTTAACATAAAAAAATCTTAACAACAGTAGACCTGTAATCTAAAGAAAAAAAAGACTAAGGGTTAGAAGATGATGATGGTCCTTCATTTTGGGGTTCATGACTAGCCTCGAAAGAGTGTCTTGCTTCTAATGGTGAGTCTGTCTGTTGCCTGAAATTAGATAAAACGTCAATATTAGAAGTTTGATCCTGTAAAAGATGTAATAAAAATAAAGATATTATATGAGACAGAACTTAATTGCAAGAAAAGATATATTGCTATCAATCCATCAAATTATAGATTGGACATAAGAAAACAGAAACATATTACTTAAGGAGTTATAAATGAGAAATTTATTACTCGAAGGCCTCGGGCTAAATCTGTGAACCAGTAACTTGAAACATGGAGTGAAGTAGCGTTAGCAGTAATAATTAGCAAAGGATAGATTCAACAAAACATTTAACATGTAGTGAAGTAGCGTTAGCAGTAATAATTAGCATAGGATAATCAAGTAATTATG
>JAGFNQ010007581.1:0-18253 GCA_024364735.1 Boesenbergia rotunda | reverse complement strand
TCACTAAAAGTGGAGGCCTGGTGGTGCTGAATCCCTCTTGCATGGCCATTTTAATCTGTAAAAAAAACTAAAAAAACAAATTTTCCAAGACTAGGTCTTGGATTAGTAGTGCTGGATAAGGGAAATAAAATATCGAGGGGTGTTGCACCAACCTCGATTAACGAAAAAATTCGTATGAAAAAGAAAAAAAAATCGAAAACAAAGAAAATCTGAAAAGAAATTTTCAAACTGGTGATTGCACCAAGTTTGAACTTCCCCGCTCTGATACCACTTGTTGGATCGTGAAAACCGATAGAGGGGGGGGTGAATATCGGAAACTTTCGGATGTGACTAAGAGCGGGTACGCAGCGGAAAATAAAAAACAAGACACAGAGACACAGTCGATTTACTTGGTTCGGAGCCTATGTCGACTCCTACTCCAAGGCCCACGGTCGTTGACCGTTTACTTTGGGCAATTCTATATAGGCGCAAAAAGGTTTACAAAATTTAATTACAAATATAAGTGCAGTAAATAAAAAGAACGCTCTTCTTTACCGACGTCCGGAGTAGATCAACTTTTTCGGAGCAGCGGGACGTCGTCGGCTCGAGTTGGAGAGTTTCCGGAGCAAGGCGCGAGAGCAGAAGAGCTTTGAGGCGTCGAGTGAATTGGTGTTCGAAGCTTGGGGTCGAGGGCCCTTTATATAGGGCCTGGGGGCGCCCGGGATGTCGAGGGCGCCCCCCACGTGTCCTCTGATCCGCAAAGCTCTCGGTCGCGTCTGATCCCCTGGATCCGCTTTGACCGGGGTGCCCGGAGCGCTCGGGGCGCCAACATTGACCGGGTCAAAGTTTATCTTCTGGATTCGAAGGCTTTTGGTTCGAGGTATGCGTATGGGGGCGCCCGGGACGCAGGGGGCGCCCGGGAGCAGCGGGGGCACCCGGCCCAGTATGTATTCGAACCAATTTTTGCTTTACCTGTTTTGTATGGCCCTTGGGGGCGCCCGAGACGCTCCGGGCGCCCTACCCAGTCCTTGCCTCTCTCCTTTAAGGCTTTCTGAGCTGCAGACACACGTTCCTTCGGTCCTGCATCCAGGGTAAGTACAAAACACAAATATATTAATTTATTAGATTATACAGCCTTAGCTGTCTTGGTTCTGACTTTGGTCTCCAAAATGGAGCACTAGGTCGAAATGACGCCTACTGTTCCCTCGACGGGGAATGCGTCCTCACCTACTCCTCTCGGGAGAAATTACCTGATGCCAACCGTTCCTCTGGTTGGACTTTTGCCTGACGGTCCTTTGTCAGGTCTTGTAAACTGGCAGTCCTTCGCCAATTGCCTAGCAGTCCTTCGCTAGGGCTTTAGTCCCAGGCTGTCCTTCGCCTGGAGCCTAGCAGTCCTTTGCTAGGGCTTGATACTGGCAGTCCTTCGCCAGTGCCTAGCGGTCCTTTGCTAGGGCTTATTTCCCTGGCATTCCTTTGCCAGTGCCTAGTAGTCCTTCGCTAGGGCTTTTCCTACACACTAGATTAACTTGTTAGAAAATAAGAAGGACTTAACTTTTGACCTATGTTGCCATTATCAAAACACGGGTTTGACTTAGGTGCATTCTGCACCAACAATCTCCCCCTTTTTGATTTATGGCAACCCTAGTTCAAAAAGTTAAGTTTAAGCAAAACATGAAAATGTTTTAACTTTTGTTCCCTCCCCCTGGAAGGAATCTCCCCCTAGATTTTTCAAAAATTCGTGGGGTTAAAAAACTTTATTTGTACTTGAAAACTTTTTGAAAATGTTAGCTTAAGTAAGAATTTCAGTTTTAATACAGTTTTGAAAAACTTAAGCTTTAGAGTACTTAAAAAAAATTTTGACAAGCTTAAGTAAGAAACTTTTTAAAGGCTAGAGTACTTAGCAAAATTTTGAGAGCTTGAGAAAAGAGTTTTGAAGCTAGAGTACTTAGCAAAATTTTGAGAGCTTGAATAAAAATTTTGATGCTGGAGTACTTAGCAAAAAAATTTTGAAAGATAAAAATTTTGAGGCTGGAGTACTTAGCAAAATTTTGAAAGATAAAAATTTTGAGGCTGGAGTACTTAGCAAAATTTTGAAAGCTTGAGAAAAGAATTTTGAAGCTAGAGTACTTAGCAAAATTTTGAAAGCTTGGAAAAAATTTTGAAGCTAGAGTACTTAGCAAAATTTTGATAGCTTGGAAAAAATTTTGAAGCTAGAGTACTTAGCAAAATTTTGAATGCTTGGAAAAAATTTTGAAGCTAGAGTACTTAGTAAAATTTTGAAAGCTTGAGTAAAAAAAATCTTAGCAGCATTTTGAAAGCTTTAAGAAATTTTGAAATTGGAGTACTTAGGCAAAATTTTTGAAAGCTTTAAGAACTTTTGAAACTAGAGTACTTAGGCAAAATTTTGAAAGCTTTAAGAACTTTAGTACTTCTTCAAAAAGTTTAAGCTTTTGAATAAAGGATAAGTATATTTTTGAACCTTTTTGAATAAAGTCAAAATTTTGAAATCTTGAAAAAGTAAAAGTAATTTTTCTCTTTCCTTTCCTATCTCTCCCCCTTTGCCATATATCAAAACAAAATAAATATAGCATGAATAAAGAAAATAAATAAGAATTTGCTATACTGAACCAATTCATAATTAGATTTACACTAAATCAATCAATTTTCTCTGTCGGGACCTGTCTAACCCAATTAGCTACTTACTAACTGTTATAAACAGTAGTTTTTGCTAGGGTTAGTCAAGTTAAGTGTTTCTGTTCAAGTTAGATTTTCTAAACTTGACACTTAACTGGATTTCTGTTTAAGTTGTATTTAGTGCCCCAATTACTGCAGATGCACTGACTTAAAGCATCTTGAATTAAGGCAAAGACCTAAGCATCTCAACCCTTTCTAGGTTATCAATCAAAAGTACCCTAAGGTGCTTGTGAGATGCTAGCTTCTAAGTCTATAGGTGCATGCAGTTCTAGGGTTAGGGCCTAGGCTATGTCCATTTTTGAAAAAGCCCTAATTTTTAAAGGGGTAGTTTTGCAAAAAACTAAGTAAAAAAAATGAAAACTGATTTTGAAATTAAGTAAAGCAGTTTTTCAAAATCTAATTTTTTTTAACCAATTTTAAATCAAGTAGAAAAAAAATTAATCTATTCTATAAAGCACAATCCTAATTGCCTTCTTAGTGAGCTGAACTCAGATTCAGGTAAGGGTTTTGTGAATATATCAGCTAAGTTAGATTTAGAGTCAATATACTTAAGTACTATTTCACCCCTGGCTACATGGTCTCTTACAAAATGATGTTTGACTTCTATATGTTTGGTTCTGGAGTATTGGATTGGGTTCTTAGTTAAATTAATTGAACTTATATTGTCAATAAATACTTGAGTTTGGGTGTAGTTGAGCTGGAAGTCCTTAAGTGTGTGCATCATCCATAAAAGATGAGCCACACACTCTCCTAATGCCACATACTCAGCTTCAGTTGTGGATAGAGTTACACAGTGTTGTTTTCTGCTGCACCAACTAACTAGACTCTGACCAAACAGTTGGCAGCTTCCACTTGTGCTCTTTCTATCTAACTTACAGCCAGCATAGTCAGAATCTGAGTATCCAGTTAAAGCAAAAGTTGAGGTCCTAGGATACCAAATCCCTATATTTAGGGTGCCCTTTACATATCTCAGTATTCTTTTTAGGGCTGCTAAGTGCGTTTCCTTAGCACAGGTTTGGTATCTAGCACACATCCCTACAGCAAAGAGAATATCAGGTCTACTGGATGTAAGGTACAGTAGGCTACCTATCATACTCCTATAGAGTTTAAGGTCTACTGGTTTACCATCAGGGTCACTATCTATTTTTATATTAGTGGTCATGGGGGTACTTATGCTTTTAGAGTTATCCATTTTAAATTTCTTTATTAACTCTTTAGCATATTTGAATTGATGAACATAGTTACCATCCCTAGTTTGTTTGATTTGTAGTCCTAGGAAAAATGTAAGCTCAACAACTAAGCTCATTTCAAATTCATCTTCCATTATCTTGACAAATTCTTTTAGAAAGTTGGTGTTGGTGGATCCAAAAATTATGTCATCTACGTAAATTTGGACAATAAATATATCTTTTCCTAGGGTTTTAATAAATAATATTGAGTCAATTTGGCCTTGTTTAAATTCTTTAGAAGTTAAATAGGTTGATAATCGTTCATACGAGGCCCTAGGTGCTTGTTTTAGCCCATATAATGCTTTGGTTAGTTTGTAAACATGGTTAGGTTTATCTAAGTCCTCAAACCCTGGGGGTTGTCCTACATACACTTCTTCTTTAATGAATCCATTTAAGAAGGCTGACTTTACATCCATTTAATATAACTTAAATCCTTTATGGGATGCAATGGCTAACAACATTCTAATGGACTCAAGTCTAGCTACTGGGGCATATGTTTCATCGTAGTCTAATCCCTCTACTTGGCTGAAACCCTTTGCTACTAAGCGGGCTTTATTTCTGACTATTTCTCCTTGATCATTCAGTTTATTCCTAAAGACCCACTTAGTGTCAATGATGGATTTGCCCTCAGGTTTAGGTACTAATTCCCAGACTTGGTTTCTCTCGAATTGAGCTAGTTCTTCTTGCATCGCTATGATCCAATCAGGATCAGGTAGGGCTTCTTCTATAGTTTTGGGTTCAATTTTTGATATCATGGCTATTTGGCTAAGGTTCCTATAGGAGGACCTAGTCCTGACTCCTAGAGTTGGATCACCCATAATTTGATCGGTTGGGTGACTAAGTCTGGGTTTCTTTGTTCTTCTAGTGCTTGGTTCAGCCTCAGGTCCAGCTGGTCGGTTTGATTCTCTATTTGATTCGAGTCTTTGGGATGGTTCATTTGTTGGTTCGATTCTTGGTTCAGTTAATTCATTCATTGGTTCAATAGTTAGTTCGTGTAAGGGTTCAATTAATGGTTTAATAATTTGTTCATTATTTTCTTGGTCAGAGTTTGATGAAATTGGGTCTGGATTATTAGATGTTGAATTGATTTCTTCATCAAAAATTAAGTTTGTTGTTTCTTCAATTTTCTTAGTTTGTTTGTTGTAAGCTCTATAGGCTCTACTTGTGGTTGAATATCCTAGGAAAATACCTGGGTTTGACTTGGATTGAAATTTTCCTAAATAGTCTTTGGTGTTTACGATATGGACTTTGCACCCAAAGACTCTTAGGAAATGTAGGTTTGGGAGTCTATGGTAGTACAGTTCATAGGGGGTTTTGTTGTGTCGTTTGTTAATCAAAGCCCTATTTTGGATATAACAGGTTGTACTAGTTGCTTCTGTCCAAAATTGGTTTGCTAGTTTAAATTCGTTGAGCATAGGCCTAGCGGCTTCTTGTAATGTTCTATTCCTTCGCTCGACTATCCCATTTTGTTGGGGGGTTCTAGGACATGAAAATTCATGTAAATACCCATTTACCTTACAGAATTCCTCAAACCGTTGATTCTCAAAGTCTCCCCCGTGATCACTCCTAAGTCTTTTTATTTTAGTGTCATTTTGATTTTCAATTAGTTTACAGAATTCAATAAATAGGTTTAGGGTTTCATCTTTGGTTTTTAGGAACCTAACCCAGGTAAACCAAGAGTAATCATCAACTATTACTAAGCAGTATCGGTTCCCGCTTAGTGACTTGGCTCCATGTGAATCAAATAGATCAAGGTGCAGGAGCTCAAGTGTGGTTTGAGTCAGACTGGATTAGATTGTGATTGGATTTGGTTTGTTTACCTTGATTACAAGATTCACATATTAGGTTTTCATTATTTTTGATTTTGGGGATACCTTTGATTAAGCCAAGTTGGGTAATTTTTGAGATAGTTCTCAAATTGGTATGACCTAATCTCCAATGCCAGAGGTTTGTCTGCTCTAATTGTGTTAACATACATTTGGGTATGAGGGGAAGATTTATAGTGTATACATTGTTTTTCCTAGTGCCCTTAAGTATGATTTCTGAGTCATGTTCATTTCTAATCAGACAGTTAGAATTGTTGAAAGTAACTATATAACCAGAATCACATAACTGACTTATGCTAAGCAAGTTAAAATTAAAGTTTTCAACCAATAGAACTTTCTTAATAATGAAATCAGATTTAAGCTCAATATTACCTGACCCAATTACCTTGAGTGTAGCATTATTGCCAAATGCCACTGAGCCTAGGTTTTTGAGTTTGAGCTTGGTGAACTTCAATTTATCTCCAGTCATGTGTCTGGAGCAACCGCTATCCAACATCCATTAGTCCAAATCTTTATGTTCCTACGCATAAAGAATTTTCTTGATTTGGATCCAATTAGAATCAGGAATAGCTTAAATTGAGTTTCACTGCCTAGTCTGTCTCACCCAAATCTAGGGTTTTCAATCACGTTAACCTTATAGGTTTTGTGAGACAGGTTTTGATAGTTAAAATTATTTTGAAAATTTTGATTAATTTTGAAAACAATTAAATTTTAAAACCTTAATTAATTTTGAAAACAATTAATTTTAACAAAAATGTTTAAATCTACAAATACCTGAAATTTTGTGTTAGATTCGAATTTGACAAAAAAAATTTGAATTTGAATTTCAGAAATTGGCTTCCAAGTCTTGGCGAGGCACTAGGCCATCATTGGCCGTAGCCTTATGGGATCATCCACCCTTTCCTTGACAAAGCCTTTTAATGAAATTTCATTTTCAAAAATTCTTTGAAAGATTTCTGGTCCAACTAGTTTGGGTCTTGGATCGGTAGCTTCGGCTAGTTCCGCCAAATTGGCTTCCCTAACGTACTATCATCTCACCTCCACCCAATACTATGTTGTCAAATTTCAACTAAGTTTGTTTAGTCCTTAAGCTAGCCTAAGTCTAAGCATGGTATATTGCAGAAATTAAATAACCAATCAATCAAGCAATTTAAATCAAGAATAACAAGTTTATCTAATAATGAAAATAGTTTTCAGTTTGGCTCCCCCTGGACTAAAGCCACGGTGATGGTTAAGCAAGATGTGAATCTTGTCCTTGGGGATCCAATACTGATTTGATCCAGTCGGTTGGTTCAGGCACAATTTAGGTACCCATGCCTGAACTTTACATCTGGACTGATTCAGTACAGCAAAGTATGATCTTTGCCGGGATTTGGTTCTATAGCCCAGTCCGGATCGATTTAGAATTGATTTCTGTTTTCCAAGGATCATGTCAAGACCCTTGGAACCAGATGTAAATCGTTCTAATGCTGATCTAAGATCCTTAACCTGAGTTTTCAGGGAGGAGTTTTCCTTTTCAAGTTTTTCAACTTGAGTAGAAGTTCCTTCCTGAACCTTCTCGGTTAAGGGTTTAGAGTCAGCTCCCTCTTTCAGGAGTTTTACTTCCTGTCGGAGGGATTCGACTCGGAGTTTGGCTTTTGCCAAATCTCGGGAAAGAAATGAAATTAACACACTTAATTGCAATCTATTAAAACCAGTTACCTTAATTTCTCCGTCTTCTGTGAAGGTCAGCTCGCCATCCTCTTGTTCTGTTTCTGACTCAGTCTCGACTTTATCTGAGGCGGTCAGAGCTAGGAGGTTGGACTGGGGTGCCTCTTCTTCTTCTTCTGAGTCTGAGTCTAAGTTAGACTCAGGTTCGGGTTCAGGCTTCTTCTTTGTGGTCCTTCCTGTTTTACCTGCAACGAAAGCAATACCTTTCTCGACCACATTGGTGTTAGTTTGTTCGTGCAGTTCTAGTTCGAAAAACAATTCATCTAATTTTATTTTAGAAAGATCCCTAGAGACCTTGTATGCATCTACCATAGATGCCCACAAGGTGTTTCTAGGGAAGGCGTTTAAGGCATACCTGATTAGGTCACGGTTTTCAACCTTGTGACCTATTGTGTGAAGACCGTTCATTACCTCTTGGATTCGTGCATGGAGCTGGGCTGCTGTTTCGTTGTCGGCCATCTTGATGGTGTAGAGTTTGTTTAGTATCAGATCCCTCTTGCTGATCCGAGTATCTGAAGTCCCTTCGTGCTGCTCGATCAGTTTTGTCCATAGCTCCTTTGCACTGTTGAAGGGGCCCACACGGTTCAGCTCTTCCTTTGTCAGCCCGCATTGTAGGGTTTGTGTTGCTTTTGCGTCGGCTTCTATCTTGCGTTTTAGGGAGTTGTCCCATTCGGAGTAGCTTTGTGGTTTTCCTTCGGCGTCTTTGGGGATCTCCAGACCGGACTGGATGATGATCCACATATCCACCTGAGTTTTCAGGTGGATTTCTATACGACTTTTCCAGTAAGAAAAGTCTTCTCCACTGAAAAGTGGAGGCCTGGCGGTGCTGAATCCCTCTTGCATGGCCATTTTAATCTGTAAAAAAAAACTAAAAAAAACAAATTTTCCAAGACTAGATCTTGGATTAGTAGTGCTGGATAAGGGAAATAAAATATCGAGGGGTGTTGCACCAACCTCGATTAACGAAAAAATTCGTACTAAAAAGAAAAAAAATCGAAAATAAAGAAAATCCGAAAAGAAATTTTCAAACTGGTGGTTGCACCAAGTTTGAACTTCCCCGCTCTGATACCACTTGTTGGATCGTGAAAACCGATAGAGGGGGGGGGTGAATATCGGAAACTTTCGGATTTGACTAAGAGCGGGTACGCAGTGGAAAATAAAAAACAAGACACAGAGACACAGTCGATTTACTTGGTTCGGAGCCTGTGTCGACTCCTACTCCATGGCCCACGGTCGTTGACCGTTTACTTTGGCCAATTCTATATAGGCGCAAAAAGGTTTACAAAATTTAATTACAAATCTAAGTGCAGTAAATAAAAAGAACGCTCTTCTTTACCGACGTCCGGAGTAGATCAACTTTTTCGGAGCAGCAGGACGTCGTCGGCTCGAGTTGGAGAGTTTCCGGAGCAAGGCGCGAGAGCAGAAGAGCTTTGAGGCGTCGAGTGAATTGGTGTTCGAAGCTTGGGGTCGAGGGCCCTTTATATCGGTTGTGGGCCTAGACTCGGTGTCTCTGTAATGTCTATTGGAGTTTCTTGAACTTCATCAAGTTCGAAGCCACTCCCACTGTTTTCTTGTAAAAGAAATTCTTTTTCTAGAAATACAGCATGCCTTGAAACAAACACCTTTTGTTCCAAGGGATGATAGAATTGGTAACCCTTCGTTTCCTTAGGGTATCCAATAAATAGACATTTATCAGACTTAGCATCCAATTTGTCTGATACAACCCGCTTCACATAAGCAGGACAACCCCATATCTTAAGGTGAGTTAAGTGAGGTTTCTTACTATTCCAAATCTCATATGGAGTAGTAGAGACTACCTTGGTCGGGACTCTGTTTAATAAATAAACAGCTGTCTTAAGTGCATAACCCCAAAAGGATTTTGGAAGAGTTGCATGATTCATCATCGACCTAACCATGTCCATCAAGGTTCGGTTTCGCCTCTCAGATACACCATTATGCTGTGGTGTATATGGCGGAGTCCATTGGGATAATATCCCATTGTCCCTTAGATAATCTTGAAACTCTTGACTTAAGTATTCACCACCCCGATCGGATCGAAGTATTTTAATACTTTTGCCAAGCTGTTTCTCTACTTCATTTCTGAACTCTTTGAATTTCTCAAAGGCTTCAGATTTGTGTTTCATCAAGAACACGTACCCGAATCGTGAGTGATCATCGATAAAGGTGATGAAGTAGCTATAGCCTCCTTGTGCAAGAGTTGACATTGGTCCACATACATCAGTATGTATTAGACCAAGCAATTCTCCCACTGGATTACCTTTTCCGGTAAAGGGTAATTTGGTCATCTTGCCTTTTAAGCACGATTCGCATGTATCAAATGAATCGGGTTCAAATGATTCCAAAATTCCACATCGGTGCAATTCGGTCATGCGTTTCTTACTTACATGGCCAAGACGACAATGCCAAGTGTAGGAGTCTATTCGATTATCTATTCGAGCACATTTATTGCTAGCTTCGATATTGAAAACGTCACTGGATAAATCTAACGTGTAGATGCCATTGCACAAAGTTTCATTCCCATAAAGAACGCCATTTAAAGTTATGTAACAACAATTGTTACTAAAAGTTAAATGATAACCCTTTTCATTCAAACATGAAATAGATACAATGTTCTTTATCAACGAAGGAACGAAATAGCAATTATCCAATTCTAAGACACGTCCAGTGGGGAGCTTTAGCAAATATGTTCCGATGGCAACAGCAGCAATCTTTGCTCCGTTTCCAACTCGCAAATTCGCTTCTCCTTTGACGAGTCTTCTTCTATTCCTTAGCCCTTGTATGTCATTACATATATGTGAGCTACACCCAGTATCAAGTACCCATGTGTTTTGAGGAAATAGAGTGACATTCAATAATGAAGATACTTGAAGAGGATGGGGCATCGGATGCCTTCTCTTTCAAGGACTCAAGATAAATCTTGCAGTTTCTTCGCCAGTGACCCTCCTTGCCACAATGATGGCAAGTGCCTTTTGGTTTCTTTTCAGTCTTTTTAGCCTTTTTCTTCTTTCCCTTATTCTGTTCTTTGGCCTTCCTCTTAGAACCTTTCTTTGAGGAACCAACTAACAGTATCGTCTTCTGATCCTGCTTTACAGAAGGCTCTATAGTCTTCAGCAGGTTGAGCAACTCAGGAAACTGGTCTGGAGTTGCATTTTCAGAAGGACGTTTGGGAAGTTGATCTTCAAGGACACAAGCAGGCTTTTCTGCCTTAAGGACTATCCTCAGGTTTCGAAGTCAGTCTATGAAGTTAGGCCCAGTTAATTTATTGGTGTCCAAAATGGAACGCAAGTTTAGGGAAGACATGATCGAGTGATTATCCTAGAAATACAAATTGAGATTATGTGAGAAGATTTATTAAAGAATGTATCAACATACATAAATTAAATCCTATTTATTTTTCGAATTGATTCACCCTTATTATCAATTCGGGAGATCGTAGGAACATCTCCAAATAGGTTGATATCCAACCATAGATAAGAACAACCATGGCTGTGGCCATCAAGTTCCTCTTAGCTATGAAGGTAGGTAATTATACCGATTACACATCACATATATGTAACTATCACATTATGCTATCAACTAATTGAATGTTTGCATAAAACATTGGGTTGTTAACTCATTAACAAGTATGTATCATTATACATAGCACCCAACTGCACCTCTCTTTACATCGACCTTGGCTGTGGCACAACAAATCGATGCTCCAAGCTTAAGGCTGACCCATTAATCAAGAAATAGTTTTAACATGGTTGGAGCTCATTCAACCGCTTAGTCAGGCTTGGATGTGTCCAACAACCAAAACTAATAATTGACCTCTGACTCGAACTATATTATTCATAAACTAATTCCATGGTTTGAACATGTTGAGGTTCAAGTCGGGCATGGATGTGTCCATCAACCCAAGCGAGAAACAAAACTCCGATTCTAACCATATTAATGGAAGGTGTTGGCCTTAATATTTTGTAAGGGGTTTTGGGTCTCATTTTCTTTAAGCACATTCATGACATAAAATTATGTCATGACTAACGATTTTCTTAATAAAGTATGTATGTGACTTAATTTATCAAGTCTCATGAATTAAATTAGGAACCGGATTTCCTAATCATAGTTTCATACTTTATTAAAGGAATTGTTTTGGGAAACAATTTCCTAAATTGTCATAATTAATTTCGGAAATAATATGTTCAAGACTTTGATTTCTCTAAATCAAATCTTATTAAATTAAGAGACAAATCCCTTAATTCAACCACATATTATTTTCATGAAAATCTCATTTAAGAAACTCTATAGGAAATTATTTTCCTAATTAATTTTGGAGACAACAATATGTAAGAGCATCACCTCTTAAACATATTTTATTCATGGATTTAATTAATTACAATAAATTGTTTTCTAAGGGTGGCTCCCCGAGGCTCAGATACCCAAAGAAAAGTAATGTGTTGTAAATCCAATTGGACGGCTCCCCGAGGCTCAATCCAATCAAACATGACAATTTCAATTTAAAATTGGGAAATTAAATTACAACAACTAACTTTAAATTGGACGGCTCCCCGAGGCTCAATCCAAAATAAAGAATTTTGTTGTCAATTTAAAAACCAATTCAAATTTAATTGTCAATTAACTGTCCATGAATTTGTCTAGACTTTCTTAAAAGAAAGTGTCCAAAATTGTGAGATTTCGAAAATTAATTTTCAGAATAATTGTAAGTTTCTGGTACAAAGGAAACTTACATATTTCCAAAATTGGAAAATTTCTAAAATAGAAAAATTTCCAAAATTGGAAAGTTTCCAAAGATGGGAAGATTTCGAAATTATTATAAAATTTCAGAAAATAGAAAATTTCAAACGTTTGCGAAATTTCATGAGGATTTCCAAACTTTGAAATTCCTAAATCTAAAATTTATTATAATTCGAAAGTTTCCATAATTGAAAATTTTTTTCCGAAATTGAGATCATGACAAAGTTTTCCACAAAACAATTATTTGATTAAGTCGAACACTAACCGGCTCTGATACCACTGTTGGGACCGGGTGCATGTCGACAAGGATACGAGTTCGTAAAATTCAAAAATATTTACGTGCAGCGGAAGAGTTTGCATAAAATAATTTCCCAAATTATCTTAACTTCGTATCTAGCATGCAACCTTATAGTGTGTTGACATAATCATAAAATAAAACTTTGCGGAAAAGTAAACTAATTTACCAAGTACCTCGCGTAACTCGAAGTAAGGGACAAGATCCAACCGTAGCGTCCCTTGGAAGCTTCGCCTCTATTCGCGTCCACGCCGAGTTCTCTTCGGGATGACTTCGCAAAGTCACGAGTTTTTGTGCCGACGAGAACTACTAGATTCTCGGAAGGCACAACTAGAAGGATAAGAGAAAATAATGAAAAACTAACCAACGAAGTAACGGAATCAAATTCCGGGAAGAGAGGAATCGCTATCCGCTTCTTCTTCTTCGCGTTCGGGTTCTCCTTCTTCTTCTTGAAGCTCACGCCAACATCAACTAAGGGAGGAGTTGCGCCGGCCCTAAGTCACCAAGTGGGCGCCGGCCCTAGGCTCCAAGTGGGCGCCGGCCCTAGGCAAGAGAGGGAGAGGGAGAAGAGAAGAGAAGAGAAGAGATTAAGAGAGAGAGGGAGAGCTCTATGATTCAATTACTTGAATTGGAATTAAGGGCTAGCCTTTGGTTCCTTTATATAGTAGCAACTCCTTTGCTAAGTCTCCCTCTAAACCAAATTAACAGAATTAACGGAATTAGTTATAAGAAATTTATCTTATAAATTTTCTTATTGCTTATTCCCTTTAAGCCTAGTCTTATTATAACCATTTATAATAAAACAAATTAGTTATCATAAGAAATTTATTCTATAAATTTTCTTATGAATTTTATTATAACTAACTTTATAATAAAACTAATTATTTATCATAAGAAATTTATCCTATAAATTCTTATGAATTAATTCCGTTTAAACCAAGTCTTTATTATAAACTAATTTATAATAAAAACTAATTCTTCTTCTCTTTAAATTATGGAATAAATTTTATAAGAAATTTATAAACTTTCTTATTATGGAAAAATCAATTCATAATTGATTTTATAAAATTAAAATAAACCCAATTCATGGATTATTTTAATCTTCCATAAAAGAATAAATTTCTATAAATTTATTTATATAAATTTCTTTATACAAATTTATTTATCCATAATTCATAAAATAAATCGTGCTTGATTTATCTTATTAATTAAACCAAATAAATTGATTTAATTCCCTTTAATGGCCGGCCACCACATGGAGGGTTAATACCCTCTTTGGCCGGCCAAAACCGACCCGAACCGATCGCGAATTAAACTCATTTAATTCGCCCAAAAAGCCTTCTAAAGACTTAGCCATTTTAGTTTCCATTGCGCCTCTGATTAACTCAGATTCGACTTATTTCTCTTGATCGGAAAATCCAATTTTCAACTCATTTTAAATCCCTCGGATTACTCGTAGTGCGTGTGACTAAATAGGCTTTCGATTTATGTTGGCCGTCTATAATTAACTAATTATAGAACGATCATGAGTGGCACCTAGTAGTACATCATGATCCCCAATTAATCGAAAGATCAACGGTTTGACCTCAGAAGAAATTATTCTGAAACCCTTCAGCAGCTCTAACGAATCGTGCCCCATTCCCTTCACCACCTTATACCCACTTGGTTCAGGACACGGTCTATGGTGTCAGTCCCCACTAGGCTGACTACGTCACACCTAGCCCAAGTAATGTCTTACTCGTCCTTTGGATTTCTAATTACTCTCATGTATTTTAGAGACTCTCACTCTAAACATGATATGCTCTGGCCAGAGGCTTTGAGTAACAATCCGACGATAGGCCTGGGTATACATCTCCTCGCAAGGAGTGGTGAATCCTTTGTAGGCTGTTCAAACATCTTCGGGCACTCGGCTTATACCCGATCATCCTGGGTCCACACCTCCTTGGAGATGCTTGCTTAAGATGTCAAAGTATAAGTCTCCATGACCAAGATGACTTGAACACCGCAAGTCAAAGGAACATCGCACTTAAGCCGCAGTAAGATCTTCATTGACATATCTACATGTAGATTCCCATATGAAGTCTTACAGCTAGTCACTCCAATGAACTAGTTCCCTTAACTAGCATCCATGTTTATCTCCGGACATCCCAATGTCACCAGCCAGTGAGAATCAGCTGATTAGAGAATAACCCATGCTAGTCTCAACAGAATTGATAGTGTCCGTTTTTATCAATTCATCGACTAGGGATATTTTCAATACTTCACATTTGCGCATTTAGAGATAATCACTAGTTGTGATCTCATCACAATTCTCTTATGCTGTGAGTTGTATTGCGGACATTCAGTAGATGAGTTTAAGATCCCAATCAAATACACAAGCATGTATACTCATATAGTGAATTATCATTTATTAATATAAATGTTTTACAATCATAAGGCGATTGCCTTAGGACACTTCTCTCATATCACTAACAGACCTAAAGTTCGGGCATGGGTACCCAAATTGTGCCTGAATAAACAAACTGGATCAAATCAGTATTGGATCCCCAAGGACAAGATTCACATCTTGTCAAACCATTATCGTGGTTTTAGTCCAGGGGGAGCCAAATTAAAAATAATATTCATAGTTAGATAAATTTCTATTCTTGTTTTTAAAATTGCATGATTGCTTGTTTATGTAATTTCTGTAATTTACCATGCTTAGACATAGGATTGGTTAGTTTAAGGACTAAACCAATTAAACTGAAATTTGAACAACCTAGTACTGGGTGGCGGTGAGATGATAGTACTTTAGGGATGTCTCTTCTAATATGGTCAAGTATCCTCTACTTGGTGCCCCCGGGGCTATGGTGCAGCGGTAAGGTCACTAGTTGTTTACCCAGGCATCCGCGGTTCGATCCCCAGCTACGGCGCATTTTGCAGGAATTTTTCCTCCAAATGGGGAGCGAACCCTGGGACGCTGGGCTTCTAGACTGGCCACCGCGAGCGCTTCCCGATTTACACTGGTGACCGGTAGGAAACTTCCGTGGGACCGGGCCGGTCATCCCAGGTTCAATTTGTCTGCTGCCTGGTTCATCTTATGTATACTCTACTTGGTCTATTTATGTAACGACCCGCCTTCTGGTGCTAAGCTGTAAGGCGGATCGCTACTAACTACTAACTGACTGATTGACTAATTAATGATTTCTTATAATGCTAAACCAACTAGGAGAATTTTAAAAAAAATTCTTATTTCACTATTTGCTGAACTAACAATTTATAATCATGTCGAAAGTACTAACTATCCTAAAATAAAGCAAAACTTGTATTTTATTATCTTGGCAGGACTTGATCCCCCAACCTCTACATTGCATGGCTAAAGCACTAACCAACTACTCTACACCAGTTTTGTTTTACACAGTACCAGTCGACTGCTATATGCCAGTCGACTGGTCGGGCCACAGAATGTTTCTGTGCTCGATACCAGTCGACTGGTATTTTCCCAGTCGACTGGTAGTTCTGAAAACCCAGATTTCAGAGTTTCAGAATGTGCCAAAGTCGAACTATTCCGTACCAAATGCTCCATAAATTCATATCTAAGCTTCCTAATAGGTCTACAATGATTCTAGTGCATTTGATACATGTTTTTAGGGGGTTTCTAGCATGTATAACAACTTAGAAATCATAAAAGCGACATGTAGAAGCATAAACATGAAAGTGCCAAGTTTGTATCAACTTCTTATTGAAACCATTCGTTATTCATATCTAAGGGCATTCATAGCTACTACATGTCATTCTATATGGTGCATATATCTTAGAACAAGCATATCCTATGTATTTAGCATGTAAATCAAAAGTATCAAGTTCTTATCTCTAAAGCTTAAGCATGGATCTAAATTACCATATTACAAGTAGATGACTCATGACATTCAAGCATTCACAAAATCAATATTAAGTTAGGTAAGTAAACTACTTCAAGCATACTAGGCACCACGAATACAAGTCTAATTAAATTCATACATGGTTCACATAATTTATTGCGGAATAACTAAAGGAGCATAATAAAGACATTCTATGCTTTGCAAGTTCCGAAGGATTTTATTCCAACTCCACCACCACACACACTTTGCATCAAGCCCGCCGCCTCCGCTACTAGTGCTTTCCTTTACACAGTCTGCAGTATAAGGAAATGCAAACTAATAAGCATAAAGCTTAGTAAGTACCATCTAGCCTCACAAAACTATGAAAACTCGAATTATGCTTTTGTAAAACATGCTATGCACATACATGCTCATATCCATAAGTAATCATGCTAGGCTCATGCTAACTTACATATCATAGAATGTCATGGCATATAACTGAGACATGGCACATACTGAACTAAATCTGAAAAGTTAGCTATAGCATGGAATACATATCTGAACTGGAACTGAAATTAACTAACATAAAACTAACTATTAAATTCACTACAGGCTAATATAAATTTCTAAAAACTAAATACATATACTAGGTGAAAATAATAATCAACTGCTATGGGCCCGGCAATGTACCAACTGTGTGCGCATCCCTAATAAACCTGAGGTAGCAAATCCCGAATCCATTAGGGTTCTACTAGGTTATCTAAACCTAGGGGCAACTAGGAGCCCATCCCATACTAGGTTATCTAAACCTAGAGGCAACTTGGAGCCTATCCCTGGACCGAAGTCCGGTACAATGCCAACTGAAAATAAAATAGTTCTTTTATACTTTTCTTTTTCTCTTCTGATTCTTGCTTTCACTAGGTTATCTAAAACTAGGGGCAACTAGGAGCCCATCCCGTTGGACCTTGATCCCAATCATAAACTGAAGCAAGAATTTCTATTCTTTAATACTTTCTATAGCATTAACTGAACTGAACATTTTAACAACCACCTAACGTGCGTGCTTGTTCATAATTTACGATTTCTAATCGTAAAGCATAAATACAAGGAAATAAGGCATATGAAAAATCAACCGAAACTACTTATACTGCAGGTGAGGGATACTTACATCCTGCGCTTGTTCTTACGACCCTAAAGCGTAGGTTTTTTTTTTGGAAAAAGAACGATCCTTAGAGTTTCGGAGAGCTTCTAACGGAGAATTCTTCCTCGAAGAGATTTTCTAACGTAGCCTCCTTCTTAAATCCTCTGGATCTTCCCTTGGTTCGCGCGCGCGGGAGAGAGGGCGAGAGGAGAGGTCGCGTGCGTGAGGAAGGGCGTCGGCGTCGCTGGGTTGGGAGATAATTAACCTAAAACTTGTAACTCCCTCTTTTATACTTATGGGGGCGAATTTAACTAATTCTACCTTATCTATTGTTTCTCTTAATCTATTTTAACAAAGTAAACCATCTTAGTCGGTCCGCCCATTCTCCTCTCAAATCTTAGGTTTAGGGATCAAATCCCCCTTAAGTGTTTTTTCCTTTTTATCCCCTTTTACCATTTTCGTTTATGGAAAAATTCTATAAAAATATCCATAAATACAGAATAAATTCTAAGATATTTCTAAAATTAGTTTCGAGAATTTTTGAGCGTTACAATCCCCCATACCATATAAAAAGTTCATCCTCGAACTTAAAACAACTCTGGGTATTTCTGCCTCATGCTGTCCTCTGGTTCCCATGTTGCCTCTTCTACTCTGTGATTTTACCATACGACTTTCACTAATGGTACCTCCTTGTTTCCAATTTTCTTAACTGCTCGGTCTATTATCTGAATAGGCCGACTATCATAACTGAGATCTTCGCGAAATTGTACCGTCTTGTGGCTTCT
>JAGFNQ010007580.1:261138-401293 GCA_024364735.1 Boesenbergia rotunda | reverse complement strand
TATTAAAATTAAATTCAAATTCAAATTCAAAAATTCAAATTAAAATTCAAATTAAATTAAAATTAAATTAAATTCAAAATTCAAATTAAAATTAAAATTCAAATTCAAATTAAAATTCAAATTCAAATTAAAATTAAATTCAATTTCAAAAATTAAGATTAAAATTAAAATTCAAATTCAAATTCGAAATAAAATCAAATTCAAAGTCAAACTTAACATAACTTAATTTAAAATTCAAACTCAAGTGTTTAAATCTTTTTAGATTTTTTCAAAAACTCAACCTAGGTCTAACCGTTTACTTAACTGTAGGAAAATAAATGGATCATTGACAGTGGATGCTCCAGACACATGACTGGGGATCCCACCAAATTTACAGAACTCAAGTACAAAAGACTAGGGACTGTTGCTTTTTGGAAACAACGGTAAACTTAAGGTAATTGGCCTAGGCAATATTGAACATGAGTCTGATTTCATAATAACAAATGTATTACTTGTTGAAAATTTCAACTTCAATTTACTAAGCATTAGCCAATTGTGTGACACTGGTTATAAGGTTAGGTTCCTATCCAATGAATGTCTGATCAAACACAATGACAACCCAAACATCACACTTAGAGGACTTAGGCACAATAACATTTATGAAATTAAGTTAACCTGTCCCTTAGAAAACTGCCTCTTAACCCATAAGGATGAGACTTGGCTCTGGCATAGGAGACTTTCACACACTCACTTCAGAAAACTACCTAAACTAAATGGTTTAGTTAGAGGCCTACCAAAGTTATCTAACCTTGAGTCAACCTTATGTAATGCTTGTCAACAAGGAAAACAAACTAGGTCAACCCACAAACCAACTAATCAAACTCAAACCAAGTCAATTCTGGAATTAATTCACCTAGACCTATTTGACTCACATGGGGTTAAATCAATTAATGGTAACCTATACTGCCTAGTAATTATAGATGACTATTCAAGATTTACCTGGGTAAAATTCTTAAAAAATAAAGATGAAACGTTTGATATACTCACTCAATTTTGTAAATTAACAGAAAATGAAAAAGGGATTAAAATCAAAAGACTTAGGAGCGATAATGGCGGAGAATTCAAAAATCACAAATTTAATCAATTTTGTCTAGAAAAAGGCTACCATCACGAATTCTCTTGCCCTAAAACACCTCAACAAAATGGAGTTGTAGAAAGGAAAAATAGAACACTACAAGAAGCAGCTAGAACAATGCTTAATGAATACAACTTACCTAAATACCTTTGGGCTGAGGCTGTTAGTACAGCTTGTTATGTACAAAATAGAATAACTCTAATTAAAAACCTAGGAAAGACCTCCTTTGAAATCTATTATAACAAACAACCTAACATTAAATACCTTAAAGTATTTGGATGTAAAGTCCATATCTTAAACAATAGAGAACACTTAGGTAAATTTACTTCTAAGATTGAGGAAGGTATCTTTGTAGGTTATTCCCTTACCAGTAGAGCCTATAGAGTTTATAACAAAACTACCCTAAAAATTGAAGAAACTACAAATGTAAAATTTGATGAAAAATCTGACTCAAATAACTCTGATCAAACCATCTACCAACCAATTGACTTTGTTAGATCCAGTACTGACCCTGATGAAAGGCAAATTGAGGACCAAAACGATGATCTAACTGAACCCACACCTGATACTGAACCTAACCAACCCAGAACTGTTCGAGTTAGCTCAGCCCACCCAACTAATCAAATCTTAGGTGATCCAGAACTAAGGGTTCAGACTAGATCAGCTTTTAGGAACCTTAGTCAAATTGCCTTGATTTCAAAAATTGAACCCAAGTCTATAGAAGAGTCTTTACTTGACCCTGATTGGATCATAGCCATGCAGGAAGAGTTAGCCCAATTTGAACGTAGTCAAGTCTGGGACTTAGTACCCTTACCTAAAGGCAAGAAATTTATTGAAACTAAATGGGTCTTTAGGAATAAACTTAACGAACAAGGAGAAACAGTCAGGAATAAGGCTAGGCTAGTAGCTAAGGGGTTTAGCCAAGTAGAAGGTCTTGATTATGATGAAACCTATGCCCCTGTAGCTAGACTTGAATCCATTAGAATGCTCTTAAGTTATGCAGCCCATAAGGGATTTAAGCTTTTTCAAATGGATGTTAAGTCAGCCTTCCTAAATGGCCTAATTAAAGAAGAGGTTTATGTAGGTCAACCCCCTGGTTTTGAAAACTTAGAACACCCTGACTATGTCTTTAGACTTAAGAAAGCCCTATATGGACTTAAGCAAGCACCTAGGGCCTGGTATGAAAGACTGTCTAACTACTTAGTTTCAAAAGGTTTTAACCAAGGCAAAATTGACCCAACACTATTTATCAAAACCCTAAAAAATGATATTTTTGTAGCCCAAGTATATGTAGATGATATAGTATTTGGCTCAACTAACTCAGACTTTTTACAAGATTTCACAACTATAATGGAAACTGAATTTGAAATGAGTTTAGTAGGTCAATTAACTTTCTTTTTAGGGCTACAAATAAAACAGACCAGTGATGGTACTTTTGTCTATCAACAAAAATACACTAAAGAATTACTTAGAAAATTTAGAATGGATAGTGCTAAAGAAATTAAGACACCTATGGCTACCAATCAAACTATAGATAGTGACACAAATGGCAAACCTGTTGACCTTAAGTACTATAGAAGTGCTATAGGAAGCCTACTTTACTTAACTGCAAGTCGACCTGATATTCTTTTTGCAGTTAGTATGTGTGCTAGGTATCAAACATGTGCTAAGGAGTCACACCTAACCCTAGTTAAAAGAATATTTAGGTACCTTAAAGGAACAGAAAGATTAGGAATTTGGTACCCTAGAACAACCCAGTTTGAGCTTATTGGATATTCTGACTCAGACTATGCTGGCTGTAAATTAGACAGAAAAAGTACCAGTGGTGGATGCCAGCTTCTAGGACCTTCACTAGTTAGTTGGTTTAGCAGAAAACAACACTGTGTTGCCCTATCCACCACTGAAGCTGAGTACATAGCTATGGGTGAGTGTGTAGCCCAACTACTCTGGATGATGCATACCCTAAAGGACCTTCACTTAGATTTTAAACAAGTCAAAATTTTTATAGACAACCTAAGTTCAATCAATTTAACCAAAAACCCAATCCACCACTCTAGGACCAAACATATAGAAATCAAACACCATTTTGTCAGAGATCATGTAAATAAAGGAGAAATTGAACTTAACCATGTTGAATCTAAGTCTAACCTAGCTGATATATTTACCAAACCACTTCCTGAATCTGAATTTAGCAACTTAAGAAGGTTAATAGGAATGTGTGTTATAGACTAGGACTGACCTGATAAGCTTAAGTTGACTTTTAGTTTAACTAATTAAACTTGTGAGTTTAAAAACATAGATCTTTCAAACCTGTTTTTCAAAAGTTTATTGTCTTTCAAAATTTAACTAAAACACGGACTTTTCAAACTTGTTTTTCAAGAACTTTATTGTCTTTCAAAATTTGATTTTCAAAACTGGCAGACTTAGCCTAAGCTTGACCCCTAGAATTGCATGAACCTATAGATTTAGGTAGCCGCATCTCACAAAACACATTAAGATTAATTTGTTTGTGTTTGCAAAAACATAGAACGGTTGTGAGATGCATAGGACTCTGCCTGGACTTCCGAATGCTTAAGTCAGTGCATCACAGTAAGTCTGGGCGTAAAATACCAACATTACAGTGATCAAGTCAAGTAGTCTTGCACTAAAATCTGAGCTAGACATTATTACCTGACTTGACTAACCCTGTGAACACTACTATCATCTAGATAGTTAGTCAGTAACTAGAGTTAGATACATGAAAAGAGACCACAATCATTACTTGGTCCAGGGGGAGCTGAGGTCAAAATACTTTTTCAAAATATCATTTTTGACAAAACACATTTGAAAATTTTGATAAAAGTTGATAAAGATTGAAGGGGAATTCCAACTAATCCCTAAAAACATTTTTTTATTAAGATTGATATTTTGAAAGAAAAATTTTTTATGAGCTAAGTAAATAGATTTAAGACTTGTTTATTTCTAACACTTAGCCTATATTTCTACTCCCTTACACTTGTTATGCCTAATTTTTGATGAATGACAAAGGGGGAGAGTTAATTACAAACAGCATGCTTATTTTACAGTTAATTACAGTTAATTAATTCTGCTTTCTTGTATGCTGTAACTTTCATACCTATGCTTATGTTATATTATTTGCATGTTTATGCAAGTTCATATCTGCTGTTTTTTTCTAACTTTAACCTGAGTTGTCAATACATCAAAAAGGGGGAGATTATTGGTGCAGTTTGCACTAACGGTCAAACTCGGGTTTTGATGTATGACAAAGTGGTTAAAGTTAGGGTTGTTAGTGTTTAACCCCTTTACTAAGTGTGCAGGGTTGAAAGACTTAGGACCAGACACCAGGCTGAAGTCCAGGATGGTTGAGTCCTGGCGGGAAGTCCAGTTGGGTCCGCGGGACCTGACAACTGGCTGAAGACCAAGTTGGTTGAGACTTGGCAGGAAGACCAAGGTGGTTGAGCCTTGGCAGGAAGTCCTGGTGGGTCAAGAAGTCAAGTAGAGCTGCACAAGGTAAGTGAGGTAAGTCACTGGAGGAGCGAACCAGTGAGGACGCGTTCCCCGTCAAGGGAACAGTAGGCGTCGGTTCGACCTAGGGCTCCATTTCGGAGAACCAAAGTCAGAACCAAGACAGCCCAGGCTGTATAATTTAACACTTTATTTGCTGTTTTGGACTAACCCTGGATGCAGGACCGAAGGACTGTGTATCTGCAGCTCAGAGAGCCTCAAAGGAGTGAGGCAGTAGCTGAGCTGGGCGCCCCGGATGTTTCGGGCGCCCCCCAGAGTCAAACAAGTCAGCAGACCAAGAAAAGCCTCGACAGCAGCGCTATTCGGGGCGCCCCGCGTGTATCGGGCGCCCCGCATGTCGGGCGCCCCGCGTGTCGCGGGCGCCCACTGTACCACGCAGAATCAGCTGCCGAAGCTCGCCCTCGCGAAGCCAACGAGATGAGGTTTTGACCGGTCAAGGGAGGCGCCCCGCGCGCGTCGGGCGCCCCAGTCAAAGGTGATCCCGAAGATAAAGAGATCAAATGCTTGACCGAGAGGGCTGCGGATCGGCAGCCACGCAGGGGGGCGCCCCGGACGTTCCGGGCGCCCCCAGGGCTATAAATAGAGCCCTCGACCAAGGCTGGAAATACAACACTTCTTCCAAAGTCTCCAAGTTCTTCTACGCTCGCGCCTTGCTCCGGAAACGCTTCACTTCGAGCCGACGACGTCCTGCTGCCCCGAAAGAGTCGACCTACTCCGGACGTCGGTAAAAAGATAATTTTTTAATAAATATTTTATTGCATTTAATTGCTTGAAAGTGTGGGGTTGTCACACTTTCAATTCCTCTGTACTCGCTTACTCTATCGGTGCTTACCGGTAGAGAATACTAGTGGATTGCCCAACGGAAAGGTCCGAGGGACCTGGGCCTTCGAGTAGGAGTCGACGAAGGCTCCGAACGAAGTAAAACTCGTCTGTGTTAGTGTGTTTGTTTTTCGTTTCTTTCGTTTCCGCTGTGCACGCTTTTTAAAGCACTCTGATTTAAATTTAAAAAGTCACGTGATTCACCCCCCCTCTTACGTGCATCGATCCTACACATCTGAGGGACGAGGGCCAAAGATGAAGAGGGCGTGAAGGCAACAGTCGAGGCTGCTGGTGAAGATTCAGCTGAGTCATGAAGGGATGAAGAGCCGAGGGAGGAGGACTCCAAGGGCAAGCCGGGAAGTGGACTTCAAAGGGCATACGTGAAGGGTGGCATGGAGGCAAGCCAAGGGAAGGCGCATTCGAGGGACGATAGCCAGTGGAAGAAGACTTCAAGGGGCAAGCCAAGGGAGTGTACCTGATGGCATGCGTGGAGGAGGGTCGTTGGAGTGAGGAAGAATGTTCTTGTAAGCTGGGCAGTCGACTGGGAATATAACAGTTGACTGCCAGCGAGAACAGAAACTCACAAAATGTTTTTGACCCTGGACCAGTCGACTGCCCCAGGATCAGTCGACTGGTAAGTGACCATAATTTGAACGTTGAGCTATAACGGTCGAATTTGAGTGGAGGCAGTCGACTGCCCTGGGAGCAGTCGACTGGTGGCGAGGGTTTCAGCTTTGAGTTCTATTTAAGAGAACTCGGGTTGAGTTGAGAACTCTTGACAAAATGAGCTTGGTTAGAGTTCATTAGTAGTCTTAGTGCTTAGAAAGTGTATTGGAGTTTGTGGTGAGGTTTCTCCACCCATAAGGAGCTACACGAGCTAGCCGGAGGGCATCCGGGGAGTGATCCGCCGAAGGATCGAGGGATCGTCCACCTCACGGACTGTCGTGGAGTAGGAGCTTCATCTCTGAACCACGTAAATAGGTTTGTTAGCGTTGTTTGTTTTTATTATTATTATTTCCGCTTGCGCACGCTAACAACGTAGGTAGAAGAATTTGAAAGTGCTATTCACCCCCCTCTAGCAAACCATCCACGATCTAATAGACTTGAGGCAACAGATCGAGGCTGTTGGTGAAGAGTCAACTGAGTCGTGAGGGTTCGAGTGCTGAGGGAATTGTACTTGGGAAATCCTAGGGTTTGAGTGCTGAGAGAAATGTACTCAGGAAGGGAAAACCTTAGGTGTAAGGGTGGACCAGTCGACTGGTGCTTGGGCAGTCGACTGGTAACGACCACAGAAAGATCAGTCGACTGGTACTGGACCAGTCGACTGATGGCACTTGGAATTTGAACGTTAGGCTATAAACGGTCGAATCTGAGTGAGACCAGTCGACTGCCCAGGACCAGTCAATTGGTAGCGTCTTCTCAGCCTTAAGCACTATTTAAAGGGGCGCAGTTTTGGCTGAGAGTTCTTGACGAAATTGGCTTTGTTTAAAGGCCAATTAGTAGTCTAAGAGCTCAGGAGTGTTGTTCGGGTTGTGGCGAGGTTTCTCCACCCACAAGGAGCTACACGAGCTAGCCGGAGGTCTTACGGGGAGTCATCCATTGACGGATCGGGATCGTCCACCTTATGGACAGCCGTGGAGTAGGAGCTTCATCTCCGAACCATGCAAATGGTTTGCGTTAGCATTGTTTTTGTTTTATATTTAGTATTTCCGCTTGCGCATGTTAACGTTGTAGGTAGAAAATCGAAAGAAAGCTATTCACCCACCCCCCACCCCCCACCCCCCCCCCTCCAGCTTAACGGTAAGATCCTAACAGACGAGACAACGTATGGACTTAGAAAGTAATACACTCAATTCTCTATTAATCAAACAAGCATTACAAATATGAGACCTCATACTTAGAGCTATTGGATTGGTGACAGATGCTATGTAGAAGTCGGTGGATTGATTCATACAAGATGGAGGAGTGGTAAGGGCATATGACTTCTTTTAACACCCCAATCCTGAAAAGACTTGAGCATCGACGGTAGACATGCATATGGAAGCCTTACATACAACCTAATTAAGTATGTAATTACACTCTGGATGCTAGTTCAAAGATAACTTCTCACTAAAGACAAGAAGAAATACTGAAGGATCGGTGTTGTGTATTCTGTAGGTGCGTGAGAGGTGTAGACACAGGAGTACTTATTTTTTAGATGCTCTCCCATGACGATATATCATGGAGGAGGGTCAAAGAGTGATTTTATATTGGGCAAGAGATGTCAACTTATCGACGAATGTTACACGTTTTTTAGATGTTTAGAGGAGTCCAAATTTTGACAAAAATCAAATATGTTAGCTTTGATATTGTGGAGAGTTAGGATTTAGAAATAGTTATCATTGATAAGACATAATTAGACAGTGAAAGAATTTATAAAGGTGTATAAATTCATATTTATCGAATGGTGAGTGTTATCTGATATGATATTACATCAATCTTGAGATACTACTAATCTTCAAGCAGAAGAATATTGTACTAGCATCTTATCTTGATATATACCATTTACTTTAAAAAATTAATTATATTTATTATAATAATGATAGAATAAAAGTATTTATACTAAAACAAAGCAAGAATTTTTTTCTATATTTTTAAATATTAAGGTGCTTTTTTTAATGAAAACGATAATTAAAGATTACTCTTTTAATTTGTCTCATAACCATAAATTAATATTTTTTAATCCAACTACTAATTAAAAATATTAATACAATAAAAATATTTAAAATTTTATCTTTAAAGATAATTATATTTAAGTCATTATCTCTTGGTTTTAAATTATTATCATGTAATGAATAATTATTGAATAATATTTTGTCAAAAACCCTCATAATACGTTTTATTTATCAAATTAAAATTTAAGCTAAAACTCATTTTCTCCATGATTATTTTTTCTCAGAAATTGTCAAAATCACACTTTCAAATTAATCTTTACTAAAAAATTATATTCTATTTTATATTTAATTCCACTGGCCATCTGGAAAGAAGACAAATTAGAGAGGGTTAAATGAAAATTTTAATTTAAACTATTTTATAATAATAATAATATTTTAATATTAAATAGATAAACTATTAAAATAATAAAGCTACCTGCTACTAAAATAAATAAATAAATAAATAAATAATAGTAATCCATTTATTTAATTGATAATATTAACTTTCCCGCTGCGCACGGGAGCAAAAAATAGTAATTTATCAAAATTTCTGCTCGTCGGATTAAATTAAAGTTTAATCCATTTTTTCCCCACGATACGCATTTAATTTCGTCCCCCTCTCGTTGCTTCCACCTTCAGCTTTCCTTTTAATATAATCTGTAATTTTTCCATATTTAATTGCTATTTGTTTTTTGTATTTCACTCGGTATTTTTTAATAGTTTTTTGCCAAAGTTTTTGGGTATAAAAAATTGTGCGGATCCAGTTTGACGGAGGGTAATTGGATTGGTCGCTGCTTTGGTAAATGGAAGAGAAGGGCGGTGGAGTGGTTTCTCCGGCGCCGGAGCCGGCAGCGGTGACGAAGTCGATGGCAGCGGAGAAGGTGGTGAAGAGAATCGATGAGAAGGTCAGTGAGGCAGCCGAGGCTGCGACGGCGACGATGGAGACTGTGAAGGAGAGCATGGATGAGAACGTCATTCAGGCAGCCGAGTTGACGACAATGAAGACTGTGATGGAGAGGATTGATGAGAAGGTCGCAACCGAGGTGGTCAACGCGATGATAGGGACAGTGGCGGGGAAGATCAGTAAGGCAGTGGCTGCGCCGGGGGAGAGGTGGGTGGAAGAGGCTCCTGACCAAGGCGGCGGAGCTGCAGCCTCAGCGGAGACCGTGGTGGCCGGGATGACGGCTACGGCGGCGAAGACGGTGGCGGCTAGTTTGAGTGGGAGCAAGAAAAAGAGGGGCAGGCCGAAGAAATACACTCCCGACGGAAGCTTGGCGCGGCCACTGAATCCTAGGCCGCTCTTGGAATTGGCCCCCATGGGGGTGTACACTCCGGCCACTGCGGTCACCACCGTGATGAAGTTTGGTAGAGGGCGGCCGGTAGTGGCTGCGGGCTCCAGCGAAGATCCCTCTTTTTTCCCAGGTACTTCCACTTCCCTTCTTGTCCTCATCAAGGCAAAAAAAAAAAAAAAACTTTACCTAGTTGAAATCGAACACAGAATTTGTGAAAAACAAAGTTTTCATCTTGTAATTTCATCAAAACAATTCATATTTCTCCTTGCTATATCTCTCTTTTTTAACTACTACCAAGCATCAATATGGGACTTCTTGGGAGAACATACCTCTCTTGTTTCCATCCACTAGACTAGTGATACCATGTTAATTAGTGTCTTTCTAGGAAGAATTTCAACTCTGTGGTTTGGAGATGTTGGAGGAAGCTACTTAAAAGAATCATTTTCGGGTTAGTTGACTAAAGGTTTTTGAAGAAAGGAAAAGGACCATTTTCTTGGTCAAGCATTAGAGTTGATCACTTGTGTTTCCTGATGAAATCAATATGTAAAGGAAGATAGTTATGGGTTTCCTTTCAGCAGTTATGCTGATTTGGCTAAACACATTGTTGACTAAAGAAAAGAGTCTTAGACTTGGTGGCTGTGATTGCTTGAACTATGCCATTATTTTCTCTTCATTCTTCAGATTTTATGATAAATCTATGCCTTTTCTCATTATGTTATACTTCCTGATAATAGGCACTCTATACGGGAAAAAGGTGGCTTGTTCTGATGGTGCAAATTTCATATCTCACATTCTTACCATTGATTCCGGCGAGGTATTGCTTCGGCTAGTAGCTAAAAGGATTTCGAGATACAATAGTTATATTTTAGTAAGGAAGACAAATTTCTAGTTATTATTTTTATGCTTGATACTAAAGTGAAAGTGATGTTGGGCCATATTTAAGCTTCATTTGAAGTGGTGTTTGGCTTACTAACCGTCCCCATTTAGGATTATAAATGAACCAAATATTCATGAGCAAGTTTGGTGTTTGATTTGGTAAGAACTTGTTCATCAATAAGCTTGAACAATAAGTTTGAACAATTCATTAAATTAAACGAACGAGCTTGAATACGTTTGTTTGTGAATTGTTAAATATACAAAGAAGTTCTAAAACGAACAAACTTGCAAACATCAACCTCACTAACCAATCAAATAAGCTTAAAAATTTAAACGTTTCAAACAAGCTCAAATCAAGAGATCGATAACATTTAAACAAATTAGCTCAAGCTAAAAAAAAACACACCCTAAGTCAAGCTTGAACAAGTGTTCCATCAGCTTGGCTAATTTTAAGCTCATCTTGATTTGTCTCCGTTACCTTATCAAACATGCTTGATAACTCAAAGTGAGTTTTCCGCCATTTCAAAATGCAAATTTTCTTGCTACATGAAGTTCACATGTCTTATTTTACTTAATGTTGCACAGTTCTTTCGTAGTCATGAATGATTTAAGTTTTTGAGTCTTATTTTATGTTTGAAAACAATTGCAAAGCAAATTTGGAGTAATTTGAACTCAGTTATGTAGTTTCTGTAGCAATAGTAGAAATCTCATCAACTGCTATTGATCACAAAGGTGGAAAGGATCATTTTATAAGCTCGATGGTTAGCAGGTTTTCTCTAGTTTATCACCTTGAAATTAATGCAGAAGTTTCTACTAGCTAGGAAATCATTTCAGTCGTGTATCAAAATTCTTCTAGCTTTTAGCTTTTCGGTTGATTAAAATTACTTTGATTTAATGTTTAGCAAAAACTCTAATCTTGCTTATGTTATTTTGTACATGTAGAAAGTGACTGATCTGCTTGATTTAATCTAGTCCAATTTGTGTAGTTCAGCGATATGCCAACTAAATATTTGATCGATAAATATGAATTTCATATGGTCTAATTCATGCTTTTTGTTTGCTAATTGTTGTAACAT
Organism: Boesenbergia rotunda; assembly: GCA_024364735.1. NCBI lineage: Eukaryota > Viridiplantae > Streptophyta > Magnoliopsida > Zingiberales > Zingiberaceae > Boesenbergia > Boesenbergia rotunda. Next base: position 389,898 of record JAGFNQ010007580.1, on the reverse strand, counting down.
CTGTGTAGGATGTAACCATGAAGATCATATCCTTTTCGCAGCAGGGGCCAAGAGCTATTTGTATTTTATCTGCCAATGGAGTTATATCAAATGTGACCCTTCGCCAACCTGATTCGTTTGGCGGTACTATGACCTATGAGGTTTGTTTCCAAAGATCTTTCTACGCATGCAAATCGAAGTCGAAAGTCGATTATCTATCTTGATTCCTTGTTATAATATATTCTATTTCTTCGTTCTTTCGATCTGTCAATGGAGGATTGTTTTCCTAATGATAAACTGTCCATTTTGCACATAGCCCATACACTGCCCAAGTCACCTCGGTTGAAATAAGTGCTTGAGTTCCGTCAGCTGCCTAAAATGTTAGTTCCACCTTTCGCAGGGGCACTTTCAATTGCTTTCGTTATCAGGTTCATTCATACCAATTGAAACGCGAGGGACAAGAAGTCGATTGGGCGGAATGAGTGTTTCTTTGGCAAGACCAGATGGTCGAGTAATCGGTGGAGGGCTCGCTGGTTTGCTCATCGCTGCTAGTCCTGTTCAGGTATCAATGTTTAAGCAACCGAAACTCGTTTTGATCTTGCAAAAGCAAACTTACTCGAAACTTTTTGCTATCAGGTTGTGCTAGGAAGTTTTTTGCCAAGCTATGAATTGGAGCAGGAGGTCAAGAAGGCAAAACTGGAGACTACATCAGTACCTTTGTCCCTGCCGATCGTTCTGAATTCCAGCACCGAGGTGGAAGCGGCGGCTTTTTGCAATTCACAAACCCACCGCAGTCCAAAGATCCCAGAACCAAACCTCACAACTTCCTCCTTCAGGGTCAAAAACTGGCCGCCTCCCTTATCGTCTGTACCCGACACAAGGAACTCTGTATTAGCTTAAAGTTTTCAGCAAAAGTTCAAAAATTTTATCATGTTGGCCATCTGTAGAAGACTAAGTTCCATCCAATGCAATCTCTCGTTATCCTCCTTGCAAAGTAGCAAGTTTTCAGTGTTTCGATATATGAATGTAATCAACGGGTTTCTATAGGGAGCATCTGAGACTAGAGGATACGCGATGCCCCATAACCATCATAGGTAACACTCTAATCGAATGTTTAGTTTGTTACCTCTAAGCTTTCCAATCCATACAATTATCAGCCGAATCTCACTCCTAGAAAGTAAGAACCAAGATAAGAATTGGATTAGGGCTAGCGAATCGTTTTTGCCACCAAAATAAGAATTGGATTAGATTATCAATAACGAGCTCTTGCAAGAACATCACATGCAAATATTAACTGTGTAAGTCTTAGGGACACCAATAAAGAGCTCTTGAGCAAGAGCAAACTCGAGACCATTAAGTTGAAATATATAAAACTTTCCATATGATTAATTTTTCGAATGGAAAATGATTTTTCCATACACTAGTTAACTAAACAACATTAATGGTTTAAAGGCGGGCAAGAACATGTACAAAATCAGGATTCAAGATTTAGTCATTTATTTATCAATACTTTGATAAGACGTCGGCGGGGATAGCTCAGTTGGGAGAGCGTCAGACTGAAGATATGAAGGCCGCGTGTTCGATCCACGCTCACCGCATTTTTTCCTCATTTCATTTTTTTCAGAATAAATGTTTTATTAATCAGTATTTATAGTTTGGTTATCCTCCCGATGTTTATCTCTATTTCTCCGTCGGATGCGCTTCGTTGCTTGCGATTTAAAGCGATCTCGTCGCCGATTCCCGTTGATTCTCTCATCTTTCGGGCGATCGATTAGGAGCGCAAGGCGAAGGCCGCACGCACGACGATTCTCTTCGGCTTGAGCTCGGTGCGTTGCTTTTTTTTCTTTTCCTAGTTAGGTTTTGCTGGTTTGCGCTTGCAGATCAATTTCTAGGGTTGCGGTGGGAAAAGTTTCACTTTGTTCGGGAATTGCCGTGTGGATTTGTTAATTTTTAGAGGGAGCTGAATTCCTTTTATTATTTGAATACCTTAACGATTTCAGTTGGTTGTTTTTGATGTGCAAATATATTATCGGTTGTGATTCTTGAGCTTTCATTTTCCCGTATGCTTTTGGAAAAGATCATGATTTCATTTTCCATGTTCAGAGGTGTGCTCTGAGAAATGCAGAGGGGCAGAGGGGGACAAGATGAATTCTTCGGTATGGGAGATCCATTTGCGGGGTTTGGTGGCTTTGGAAGATCGAGGAGTCTGATGTCTAGTTTTTTGGGTGGGAGGGATCCCTTTGATGACCCTTTCTTTACCCGGCCATTTGGGAGCATGATGGGCCAAAGCATGTTTGGACCGAGCATGATTGGTCCTGGCATGTTTCCTGACCAAGGAAGCTTCTTTGGAGAGAATAGCAATCCTCGGTTCTTGGAGCAGGGACCCCCTGCCAATATGGTGAAGGGCCCAATAATTCGGGAGCTTTCTGATGATGATGACAACGAAGAAGAGAGAAAGGGAAAGGAGAAGATAAAGGATACAAAAAACCATTCTAGAACATGTAAAGAGCCATTTATTCAGGAACCTGATGAAGCAGTTCAAGTTATACGTACTGTTCTCATAAATTCACCTTTTGGTTTTGGTAGATTGTTCATTGTTAAAGTTTTTATAGTGATGGAGAAGTAATCAGCTTGTTACTTTTTCAGAAAACAAGAGTAGGCATGTACCCAGTTGGAACAATTTCAACCATCCCAATATGATGCAATCGCAGGGTAACACTTTTTCTTTCCAAAGCTCAACCGTTACTTATGGTGGTCCAAATGGTGCATATTACACTTCATCCACGACCAGGAGAATGGGTGGCAATGGAGTGAGTGATTTTTATTTTTTAATTTTGAATATTGTATCATTCCAACATTATGCTAATACTCTTACCCTTTGCAACCATGACAGGTTGTTATGGAGGAGAGTAAGGAGGCCGATAGTACTACTGGTAGAGCTTCCCACAGGATATCCCGTGGGCTTCGTGACAAAGTACGCTTGACTTAGAGTGTTTTTTTTTTTCTTTCAAGTTATTAATTCACAGTTTGTTTGGAACATATTTATCTTAAATTCTATGCCATATTAAATTCCAACTTGATTAGAGCTTCAGTTTAGGCTATTGGAGAATAAATTATTGAAAAAGTTAAATAATGTAGGTGACAGTGCTAAATAAACGCTGATGTTATTAGAAAAGAAACAATATTACTAAATGGGAGCAATTAGAGTTTTGGACATGTTGAAATATAAAGAGTAATATATTTAATAGTTGCAAGAGGAAATATAGAAACATTTAGTTAAAACAATTAAAAGTGATTCAAGATAATAAGTTTTACTAGTGCAATAGTCTTGCATAGATATTTGCATAGAGTTCATTGGAGGGTTAAGATTCTTTTAGTCAACCTCAAGCAGTTGGTACTTGGTAGAAACATTACTTGATATTGATGTATACAATATTTTATGATTTCTAGGAATGGCCAAACACAATGCTAACAAATTTATGTTGTAATTAGAAATTCCAATTTTTTAGGATGTTGGAATTCTACTATACCTTTCTTCATCAATGAAGCATTTGAACTATAATTCCATTGTAATTAAATATCCCAAACAAGTAGGAAGAGATTTTCCCTTGAAAATTTGATATATTGATGCTTTTCATAGGCCACTGTACTCATTACCTGGTTATCATCTTTTCAGGGTCACTCGGTCTCAAGAAAACTGAATTCAGATGGAAGGGTAGACACAGTGCAAACATTGCATAATCTGAATGAAGGTTAGACATCATATCTTGCTACAGCTTTGAGGATGGTTTTGTTCCTAATTTGACTCATTTATGTACATTTTACTATCATTAGATGAGATGCCTATTTTTGAAGAAACTTGGAAAGGGAATGCTAAGCGACACTTGCCTGGATGGAACCAGGGTCATGATTTGTTCACGAATCAGAACTTCAGTACGTAGTAACTTTTATCATTTTGTTCCCATTTGTTTATGCAGCTATTATTATATGGAATAAAATTTGTCTTTATTATTTAACTATTATGGTAGATTGTTATTAAGAAGTGGAAAAACTCTTAACACCCTGACTGGGGTACGTATAAAGTATGTGATAGGATATTATTAGTTACATCAAAACATTCATATTAACTGGCATGCAAATTATATAGTCTGAAAAAAATAGCTGATTGTTTTGACATTTATTTGTATTTTAAAAATGTAATTTATCTCCTTTTTCTTAGTATGGAATAGTAAGTCATCTGCTTTTTTTTTGACCTGTTTGGTCTTCATGTAAAAAAATAGCTGGTTGTTTTGACATTTTGTTCGTATTTCGCAAGTGTAATTTACATACGGAAAGTAAGGTGTATAAATTTCTCCTCTCTGGATCTGTTTAGTCGGCATGTTGTCTTGAATCAATGTGAATCTGATATCAATTTAAAACCCATTTTTAACTTCTAGCACACTCGTGGTCATCATTTAATTTATCCATAACGATATGAATGGTAACTTGTCTACTGTAGTCAGACATAGAAAAGGTAAGATGTGATGAGGGCATCTCTACAGGTGTGAGTTATTCCTCTTCTATCCTTTTCCTCTAGATCATTTCTCTTTTCTCCTCCCTCTCTGCTGACTCCTCTCTCATCGGTGCCTTTGTCACCACCTGTCAGCTCACTTGTCACAGCACTTGCTTCTAATTCTAGCTTGGTAACCTTGAATTGATATTCTGTTGCTATAATACGCAACATAGGAACTGATGGATGAGCATAAAGTTTAGCTGAACAACGTGATGAGATCGGTGATGATCACATTACAATAAATATGCAAATTTACGATGATGTTTACTTCTAAATAGTCTCTTTTTAACTTCAATTAGAAAATATGGATTCTGCTTTGTTTTTTTTTTCTGTCCAAGTACAATCTGCGCTCGACCAATTAGCAATGACATTGTTGGCTGTTTGTCTCAACACAACCTTCTTTTTTCATTGATTAGCTTCCATAATTTGATTGTTGTTGCAAGCTTTTTGACCTTCTAAATATGTGAATTGTGTAGGGAGTGGCAGCAACAGGAGGCAAGAAGCTCCAAGGGGGTGGGCTCTTCCATCAACTGAGAAACCACGTGGCTCTTCCAAAACCAATGGCTCCCGCAAATGAAACCCACAGTTGTATTAGCTTAGTAGCCAATCCATCCTATCTTTGGTTCATGATCACGTTCGATTTAGTTCTTGTATTTTTGAACAAATGCAATCGATGTACGAATGGATTCTAAGACCCAATGCCAGACAAGTCGACTTATGCCTGTAGCTTTTCCCCTTTTAAGATGCTCCTGCTGCTGATGGGAAAAAAATTAAGGTGACGTTTGATTTATTTCATTTTTTATTTTTATTTTTTATAAAATCATATTTTTTTTATTTTTTGAAAAATAATTTTTTTTTCATTTTTTAATTTTTCAAAAAATGTTATATTTTTTTTTCAAAAATAAAGTTAGAAAATGTAAATCAAATATATTTTTTAAAAAATCATATTTTTTTAAAAAAATTGAAAATGAAAAATAAACCTATGCTCCCTAAATTTTGATTATTCTCTAGCTGTTACTCTCCTCACATTAGCTTATGATCTTAAATGCTAATACTTGTTTTTGGTATCGATCTATGATTATGATCATTGTTCTGTTGGCCTCTTAACTTCACAAGGAATTAGTACATGGCCTTGCCACTGCAAAAATTCTTCCATGGTCAACTTAGCAAGTTATAGAATGAAGTACTTGCCGAGCTCTTCGCAGGCTATTCGATGAAAATATGTATAAATCATATTCTAGGCCACACCAATCACGAACTAATTTAACTCTCAAACGTGCCATTGCACGCGCGCGCGCGCGCGCACACACACACACAGTGGGGCTCTGCTGCGGACTCGAAGCTGCGGACCGTTGCGGACTGCTCTCGTGGCAAGCAAACCCCGCGCTGACTTGTTTTTTTTTTTTTCGCTCGTCTCTCGTGGCAAGCAAACTCCGCAGCCCTCCAAACCCATCGACGCAGCCCTCCAAACCCATCGACGAAGCCGCAAACCCTAGCCCAAACCGGCGATTCCCTCGCCCTCGCGTCCCGCGGCCCTCGCCCTCACGTCCTGCGGCCCTCGCCCTCACCCTCACGTCCTGCGGCCCTCACGTCCTGCGGCCCTCGCGTCCCGCGCCCTCGCCCTCGCGTCCCGCGGCCCTCGCCCTCGCGTCCCGCGACCCTCGGAGACCTTGAGCTCGTGCCGACGCCTCCGGATCCCTCGGCATTGCGATCGCTGCGTCGCTGGCATTTCTTCTCCCTCGGCTCGGCAGTTCCCCCTGGCATTTCTTCTTCCTCGGCCCGACAGGCGGACACAGCTTGCTCCAGCCCTCTTGCCCTCCTCTCCCTCTCCCTCGGCTGGTAAAATTCAAAGATCTGATGCTGCCTGATTATTTTTTTTGTTGTTTGTTTAATTTATTTGTGTTGTTCTGATGCTTCATTTCTTATACACAGTCTGATCTGTTTTTTTTCTGTAAGCCATCAACTAATATTAGCTGTTTAGTAAGCCCCCCTCCCCCCTGTTTTGTGTTGTTACAGTGTCTGTTTGTAAGTTTTGATTGAATTTAGTTTCCTGCCAAAAATCTAATTCTGTTCTATAGCTCTGTTTATGTGATCACTATGAAAATTTTGATTGTATTTAGTTTTTACTGTTAGTTGTTTGAAAATTTTGATTCCAACCAGATCAATGTTATTAATCTGATATGGTAGATCTCTATGTTTTTTTAGAATGGCTAATCGTGACACCAATACCAAAATTGGCAACCATGGGATGAAATGATTTCTACCATCATACCAAAAACTCTAGTTAAAACTTGAACTGCACAATGTTTGCCTTTTAGGCTCCCATGTCACATGTTAATAGTGAATCAAAGAAAAGAACAAAGTTTGAACCAGTGGAAAACACTAAACATGAAAATGATCTTTTTTTATTTTCTATTTGAATTGTTTTAGTTTCAATTTAACTGTAATTTTTAATTTATGCTCCCATGTCCGCAGCTTCTGATCAGTATGAATTGTTTTAGTTTCAATTTAACTGTAATTTTTAATTTATGAGAAATAAATTATTTTATTTTATTTTTCAACTTATCTATTTTTTTACTTATCTATTGTCTAATATAATGTGAGAAGGCCAGAAATGGAAGAAAATACAGTTGATGATCAAGAATACATTCCTCAAGTTTCAGATGAACGAAAGCCTAAAATTGGAATGGAATTCTCGTCACTAGAAGAGGCATATTCATTCCACAACCAATATGCACAAGAAGTTGGATTTAGTTCAAGGATGCATACAAGTAAAAAAAATAAGATAACAAATGAAGTGACGTGGAAACAAATTGTATGCTTTAAAGAAGGTCATACAGATTTAGTGTGGTGGAATAAACATGTAAAAGCTGATCAAGTGATAAGGGAAAGAGCACGTGGCACAGTTAGAACGGGTTGCAAGTCAAATATTGCATTCGTCAAGAAACAAACTGGACCTAATTGGGTTGTCAGTAGCTTCATAGAAATCCACAATCATCCACTCTCTACTCCATCAAAGGTACATTTGCTACGCTCGCACCGTAATATTTCTGCAGCCAAGAGAACATTGACAAAACAATTTTCAGAGGCTAATATACCAACTTGTTAACAAATGTAGTTATTGGAGATAGAGTATGGGGGGGGGGGCCTGAGGGGGTAGGTTGTACAGAAAAAGATATTAGAAATTTGGAAAGAAATCAAAGAGAAGAGCAAAAGGGTATTGATGCTGAAACACTGATCGAATTTTTTACAGCTGAGCAAGAGAAGAATCCAGCTTTTTTCTTTGATTACGAGACTGATTCAGATAACAGATTTAGCAGGTGTTTCTGGGTTGATCATATATCAAGGAGGGCATATAGTGTATTTGGTGATATTGTTGTATTTGATACAACATATAACACCAATAAATATGGCTTGATTTTGGCTCCATTTGTAGGAGTTAATTATCATCATCAAACAATTCTTTTTAGTTGTGGATTTCTGAGTGATGAGAAAACTGATTCATTTGTTTGGTTACTTAAGAAGTTTATAGAAGCCATGCCTAAAGGTCCACCAAACGTTATTATCACTGATCAGGATCCTACTATGACAAAAGCCATTGCACAAGTTTTTCCTGAAACAGTGCATCGTTATTATTTGTGGCACATATTGAACAAATTTCCAGAAAAATTACCCTCTTTGACTTTCCGAAACCACTATCAAAGCATAAAGAATGTTATTGCAAATTCTACAACACCAGATGATTTTGAAAAGGCATGGGAAGAGACTATCAAGTGTGCTAATTTGGAGAATAATGATTGGTTATCCTTGATGTATGAATTGCGACATAGATGGGTGCTAGTATATTTTAGGCATGTATTTTGTGCTGGAATGTCAAGTAGTCAAAGATCTGAAGGCTCACATGCATTTTTCAAAAAATATGTCTCAAATAAAAATTCATTGATGGATTTTATCACCCGTTTCAATAGAGCACTGAGACACCAAAGACACAATGAGCTAGTTGCGGATCATACTGATCAGAAGCTGCGGACATGGGAGCATAAATTAAAAATTATAGTTAAATTGAAACTAAAACAATTCAAATTGAAAATAAAAAAAAGATCATTTTCATGTTTAGTGTTTTCCACTAGTTCAAACTTTGTTCTTTTCTTTGATTCACTATTAACATGTGATATGGGAGCCTAAAAGGCAAACATTGTGCAGTTCAAGTTTTAACTAGAGTTTTTGGTACGATGGTAGAAATCATTTCATCCCATGGTTGCAAATTTTGGTATTGGTGTCACGATTAGCCATTCTAAAAAAACATAGAGATCTGCCATATCAGATTAATAACATTGATCTGGTTGGAATCAAAATTTTCAAACAACTAACAGTAAAAACTAAATACAATCAAAATTTTCATAGTGATCACATAAACAGAGCTATAGAACAGAATTAAATTTTTGGCAGGAAACTAAATACAATCAAAACTTACAAACAGACACTGTAACAACACAAAACAGGGGGGAGGGGGGCTTACTAAACAGCTAATATTAGTTGATGGCTTATAGAAAAAAAAACAGATCAGACTGTGTATAAGAAATGAAGCATCAGAACAACACAAATAAATTAAACAAACAACAAAAAAATAATCAGGCAGCATCAGATCTTTGAATTTTACCAGCCAAGGGAGAGGGAGAGGAGGGCAAGAGGGCTGGAGCAAGCTGTGTCCACCTGTCGGGCCGAGGAAGAAGAAATGCTAGGGGGGAACTGCCGAGCTGAGGGAGAAGAAATGCCAGCGACGCAGCGACCGCAGTGCCGAGGGATCCGGAGGCGTCGGCACGAGCTCAAGGTCTCCGAGGGCCGTAGGACGCGAGGGCGAGGGCCGCACGAGGCGAGGGCCGCAGGACGCGAGGGTGAGGGTGAGGGCCGCGGGACGCGAGGGCCGCACAGGCGAGGGCCGCAGGACGCGAGGGCGAGGGCGAGGGAATCGCCGGTTTCGGCTAGGGTTTGCGGCTTCGTCGATGGGTTTGGAGGGCTGCGGGGTTTGCTTGCCACAAGAGACGAGCGGAAATAAAAAAAAAACAAGTCAGCGCGGGGTTTGCTTGCCACGAGAGCAGTCCGCAGCTTCGAGTCCGCAGCAGAGCCCCACTGTATATATATATATAACATGTCTTTCATCTCCTCTAAACAAAAACAAGATCCTCATCCTAAGGGAAAAAGATATCGATACCCATAACAAGACTGAAAATTGAGTGTTGCGGTCTCTCGGTTTGCCTCAAGTATGAAATTAAAAATCATCTTGTGAAAGGTGGCGCTGTTTCGATACTGACTTCTCATGTTTTCCTTATCAACATTGTCGGGCATGTTGTGGTCTCAGTCGGTGACATTTTTTGGTGCAATGTTCCTTGGAAAGGGAGGATGGATCTGGACTTGAGGAAATTGTACATGTTCACATGTCTTTGGGACTCTTGGTTGGCCTCTTATCATTGAATTATTATTTATGTTTGTTATTTTCTTTAGAGTATAGGGTTTAAGACATGGGTATACTTTCCTCGTCCAAACTCGATCAAGCATGAATATCTTACAAATGAATAGTGCATAAAGCACAAGGCAATTTTTTAATCCATTTTCAACACTCATTTTATAAATATCTAAAAATGGTATCTCTCTGACTTTCTTTCTATTTCATATCATTTTTTAATTAATTTTTAGACAAAAATATTTAATAAATTAATTATTTACAATAAAAAATAAAATTAAATATGCATTCATTAGGAATGAGGACTTCAAGTGTGAGATCAAGATCTATTAAGTATTTATATTTATATTTTTTATTTTTTAATTGTTAGAATGAGTTATTTGGCGAATTGAGAATGAGATGAAGATCACTATCTATTGCTATATCATTAAGCATATCAGTCAAATTATTAGTCAGCTATCGACTTGTGTTTCCATCTATGCATTGAGTTATTATCATGAAAATCATATCTAGAGCATGCCAAATTAAAGAAGGTATAAACGAATCACATCTTTTGCAATGTATGTCAAGTATATATGTGCAAATTTAACAATAAAGATCGATGACCAAATTTCAACTCCTAATTAACATTCCTAGTGATCATGACAAATCATATCAAATTTTTATTAAACATCTACTAGCTCACATATATCTCAAACAATTAAAATATGAAATCTAAAAATAAAATAAAATACAATATAATATAACAGTAATCTTGAGCTTAGCTCATCATCTTTGAAATGATAACTATGAACGTATCTTCATTGCATGGAACCCTAAGCAATCCCTTAGGGTGGTCAAGCCCATACTCCTCTTCAGCTGTATTCAATAAGCTTTGGAACATAGGGTCTTGCAAGTAATGTACAGGAATGATGAACCGCTTCTCCATCTCCCCCACGTACACTACTTTTGTGAGATTGTGAGAATTGCTACTAGTATTCTTCTTCTTTTACTTTCATCTCTTCTTAATCTAACACTGACTTGACCATTAGAGGGATTCTGCCGACGCCTACCGACAAGTGCTGACATGTAGGTGTAGAAGCAGCTCGGATGCGGAGAGTAGGAGCTGCCACAATAACAAATCATCAACCTAAGGTAAAATTATATTATCAGTTAACTTCCAAGTATCCATAATATCCTCACGCTACACTACAATGCATAAAAAATGTGTGATGAGCCAAAACATCTTTGAATGAATGATGGTGAGAATTGCTACTTAGCTTCCACACCATCTCATCTATAGCAACCCTATAAGTCTTGTCTTAACCCACATTTCAAAATGTATTGAAGATTCACTTAGTTATTGTAGTTATCCAATTTGGTATATATCATCCTCAAATATCATTGACTTGCTTATTTATAGATTGCGAGTTGGATTTCTTCACAATGTTCCTCTTACCTCACAAGCTTGGCCATCAATCTCATATCCATAATTTTCTATCATTTTGAGTATTATGGTATGTAACCAAAGATCATGTCTACGTCCGGGCACTCTCTAGGTTATGCTCGACAAATGCATGATTTGTCTGGTAGTTTTGATAGGCAACAATCTATATAAGTCACCATTACTCATTACACTACAAGAAAAGAAGGGATCATCGGCGCAAAAAAATGGTCGGGAATCCATATTATCGACTAAAAAAATTTCGTTTGGATTTAGCTAGTAATCCATGATCGGTAAAATTTATTAGCCAACCAAAATAATATACGGTATTTTTTTTAAATTACCAACTAAATATATTGACCGATAATATTTTTAAAATATATTACAAATCAAGTATATATTTAATTAGCCAATAATTTTTTATCAATAAATACAAATATATATTTAGATGATAATTTAATTGAGTTACAAGTCAAAATACATTTAGCCGCAAATTTGGAAAATAAATGAACCATTTTTATTAATTTATTAATTATTTCTATAAAATAATAATCAATAAATTTAAAAAAAAATTAAGTAAATGATAAAAGATAAATTTTAAACAGAGTAGTAAATTATTCAAGAATTACAAAACAGACATTATATTATACAAAAGTAAATTCATATAACTAATAAAAAGATGCAACAATAAAAGATTTAAATAAGATATCAAGAAGTGTTTAAATCATCTTTTTCTTCGTGTGTCAAAAGGTGAAACGTTCATCCTCAGCGCCTATCAATCTGTCTCAGGATCAATATGGATAAGCTAAATTATGCTGATTGAGAAGGCAAAAGGTAAAAAAGAGAGACTTTTTATACAGATGTAAAAATTTACGTCCACTAGCCCGTGGGACGTAAATCCCTAAGTTGACGTGAAAGTAATGCACTAGCTGTGAAAGTAATGCACAGTTAGTGTATTAATTTGACGTCGCATGAGAAACTACTAGAACATTTCTTGTGTTTTGATTTCTCGTTAAACCTATGCCTGTTGCATCTATCTTCATTTGATGTTTCATTTGAGATAATACATCTCTTGTGTAATAATCATCACTGGTATGGTATCTATTTTTACTTGTGCACTAGATGATATAGGTGGTAAAAGGCGGTCTGTTAGTCGCAGCGCCCCTTTTAATCCATTCTAAGATTAAGACGGAGGAGATAAATCATGAGAGCTATTAGTTCGGATATTGTGGCTAGCGGATGGGGAGGACGAGCATACTAATTTGTGAGTTTTGACCATGATAATATAGGATAAGTAGATGTTGAAGTCTCTAGTGAAATTGAGTCCTTAATTTATTATGATTGTTTGAGATAAAGTGTAGAAGTTTATCATGTTAGAAATATTAATGTCCATATGAATTTATATCTCTATTTAATAGCTCATTTATATTGGTTAATGAAAAGATAATTCTTTTAATATTTATATAATTATATTGATGAATCGAAATACATTCTCTTCATATTCATGTAATTATATTGGTCAATGAAGAGACAATTCTCTTCACATTCAGACAAATAAATATAAAGGAAGATGAAAAGATCATTCTCACATTCATGTGATATGAGAATTAACGTATTGGATTAATAGACAATTAAATGTATACATTAATAGAATGTGTAAATGAAAAGTTCCTCTATCTATATATAGGCCTTTGCTCCATCAAAAAGTCTAAGCAAGAAAGAGATCAAGAGGGAAAAACATAATTGTTTAAGGAGTTCTAGTTTTTTATACTTGAAGATCATCATGAGTCAAGGTATGTTTTATTTTAAGTATTATATTGTGAAAATTATTTAGTTGAAAATCTTGGGTATTAAGGAACATACAAAATGATAAACTTAATTTGCATATTCATATTAATGAAGATATATGTTAATATCTTACAAATATATGTTAATATATTACATGTGGTATCAGAGCACTTGTTAAGAACTCATGATTTTTTATTAAGAAATATTTTTCTCTCTTGACCGATTTTGAGTCAATATATATATTGTTTATGTTTTTTTCCGCTATAATTTACATGTACAAATATGAACATTTAATTATAAATTATCTTGACATGTATGATAATTTTATCGAGAAAGCTTATATGATTGCACATGTTGAGTAATTATGCAAAAAGAATTTTGAACTAAAAGTTATGTATGTTTTTATTGACATCTCAACTTTTAATGGATATAATGTATTATGCATGTTATATTTATTTGTATTTGATTAGATCATTGTATGCTTTCTAATATGTTCATTCATTAGAAATAAATAATTATTATCTTCACATATTTGCTTAGTAAGTGAATCATGAATATTTTCTTACTTTGAATATGACTGTTTTGATCACCATGAGCATAATTATTATGTTTGTTCATGTTTTATGCTTGATGGATCATAAAATTAAAGTTAAACACATATGAACCTTTAAATTTTTATTGTTATTATTATTTAATTTAATGTCTATATTATGCATAATTTATTAGTCACAAAAGTGGCCAAACTAAAAAAAAAATACTAAATTAATGTTAAATTATTCATGAGTATGTGATGCTAAGAGATGATATGATAAAAATACTAAATTTTTATCATGAATAATTTAAAGTTCATTGATTGTAAAATAATTGAGAATCATCCAAGGATGATTACTTTATTTTAGGATCATGAATATAATTATGGCTAATTTATATGCTTTATTAGATATATTTAATATATCCAAAGATAACAAACATGTTTAATTAGAGCATAAATAATTACCTAGTATATAAAATTTTATTTAAGCATCAATTATGTATGTGTATTGTAGTATCACCCAAAGGAGAACTGCAATATACATTTAAGGATCAAATGAATATTATCTGAATTATGTATTATGATTTATAAATTAAAGCATTAAAGCATGAGCATTATATATTTTTTGCAATATCAACAATGGTTGCTCTTCATTCCCAAGCGTCGTCTATTATGAAGTTCAATGGGCTTAATTTTTCTGAATGGAGTGAACAAATCCAATTCTATTTAGGTGTTTTGGATCTTGATTTGACACTTCTTACAAATAAACTTACTGTACTTACTAATACTAACAACATTGAACAAGTATCTTTCCATAAGGTTTGGAAAAGATCAAACAAGCTTAGCTTGATGTTTATGCGAATGATTGTAGCAGACATCATTAAGCCAACAATTCCTAAAATTGATGATGCTAAGGAATTTATGAAGTTTGTAGAACATCTATCTCAATCCGAGTCTACTGATAAGTCACTTTGTGAGACATTAATGGGTATGTTGACCACCAAGAAATTTGATGACTCTCGTACCATGCATGAGCATATCACTCAGATGATGAACACTGCAAAGATTGAATTCCATGGGAATGAAATTTAGTGAAAGTTTCCTTGTGCAGTTTATTATAAACTCTTTGCCTCTTGAGTATGGTCTATTTCAAATCAATTATAATACTATAAAGAATAAATAGAATGTGACAGAATTGCAAAGTATGCTAATTCAAGAGGAAGCAAGGCTTAAGAAACAAGGAGTTCACTCAATTAATCTCATGAGTCATCCTAATGCCAAAAGGAAATCAGGAAAGAAAAATACAAATGATAATAATGGACACTTAAAGATAAATGTGCCATCTGTCGAAAATCAAAAGAAGGGATAAAAGAATGATAAGTGTCATTTATGTCACAAGTCTGGACACTTTAAGAAAGATTGACAAAAATAAAAGGCTTGGTTTGAAAAGAAAGGTAAGCCTAGTACCTTTGTATGTTTTGAATCAAATTTGGCAGAAGTTCCTTATAATACCTGGTGGATTGATTCTGATTGTACTACTCATGTTTCAAATACGATGTAGGTATTCCTTATGATCCAAACCATAAAGCCAAATGAAAAGTTTATCTTTATGGGAAATCGAGTCAAGACACCAGTTAAAACTATTGGAATTTATCGTTTGATTTTAGACACTAGATATCATTTAGATCTTTTTCAAACTCTTTATGTTCCTTCTGTTAGCAAAAATTTAATTTCATTATCAAAACTTGATACAGTTGGATACTCATCTAAGTTTGAAACTGGATATTTCAGTTTATTTAAAAATAATCACTCTATTAGTTCTAGTGTTCTTTGTGATGACTTATACAAATTAAAGCTTAATAATTTGTTTATTGAGACTCTATTAACTTTGCATCATAATGTTGGAACAAAATGTGGTCTAGTGGATAAAAGCTCGGCTTACCTGTGACACAAACGTTTGGGTCAATATCCAAAGAACGTTACAAATATTAGTAAAGAATGAAATCCTTTATGATTTGGATTTTACTAATCTTGATATTTGTGTGGATTGTATTAAGGGGAAACATACAAAACACATAATTAAGAAAACAACTATAAAAGGCACATAACTTTTAGAAATTATACACGCCGATATTTGTGGGCCTTTTGATGTTCTATCTCTTGGCGGAGAGAAATATTTCATGACCTTTATTGATGATTATTCATTGAAGGGGTTGAATACCCCGTGGTAAACACGGGGGCTGAAGAAGCCGTGTGATAAAATCAGCCGAGCAGGAACGACTCCCTTGTTGTGACATCAAGACCCTCTCGGGAAAGAGGATCCAAAAATCAACTCGGGTAGTTGTGACCCCGGAGCTAGCTTTAGGAGGACACACCCCCGAGCTCACCTCGGGGGTAAGAGCCAAAAGGCCTCGGATCGCCTCGGGGTGGTAAGGCCCAAGGAACAATCTAGCAGGGATCCCTTTCCAACGGATCGGTGAAGTCATCCTCATCCGTTCTGACGGAGTAGTTACTACCCATAATTAGCGGTTATAAAGGCCTTAATCATCGCAACGACTCGGAGGGAAGAATCATGGCGACCGTTACCAGGGTGAGTCATCACCCGATAATCACGGGGATGTGGTAAAGATCATGGGGCGCTCGTGGATGACCGCCGCAGGTATAAAAGGTAGTCTAACCCCTCCGATAAGGGGGTTATGCGCTTTTGCTACTCATACATTTTTTCTGCTTACTACATCTCCTCTCCATCGAGGCACTGACTTGAGCGTCTGAGTGGGATCCGCTGAACAACCTCCGGTGTGTTCCCCTAACGCTCATGTTGATCTTGCAGGGTGTGTTGAGGCAATCGACCCAAGAATGATCGGGAAGATCATGGTTTTGATGTGTGTGTGCCAATATGTTTAAGGATAAGGTGTTGTGTTGTATTTGATATGTGTGATTGAGTTTACAGGACTTGGAGAATCACACATGGAGAATATATCCAAGGGACGAGAGCCGAGGGAGGAGGACTCCAAGGGCAAGCCGGGAAGTGGACTTCAAGGGCACACGTGAAGGGTGGCATGGAGGCAAGCCAAAGGAAGGCTTGTGTGCGCATCTGAGGGACGATAGCCGGAGGAAGAAGACTTCAAGGGGCAAGCCAAGGGAGTATACCTGAAGGCATACGTGAAGGAGAGTGTTCGGAGTGAATGTAAGTGAGTGTAGACGTTGGGCAGTCGACTGGTAGAAAGCCAGTTGACTGCCAAAACTCACAGAAAGTTTTCAGCCTCGGACCAGTCGACTGCCCCAGGGGTAGTCGACTAGTCATCCCCAAAAACTAGCCGTTGGCTAGCATTTAAAGCTAGGCCAGTCGACTGCCCTGTGTTGGGACCGGGTGCATGTTGACATGGATGCGGGTTCATAATTTTAAAATTAATTACGTGCAGCGGAAGGTTTAGCATAAATAATTTCTTAAATTATTTAACCACACATCTAAGCATGCAACTTTATCTTGTGTAGACATGATCATATATTTAAAATTTTGCAGAAACGTAAACTAATTTACGTATTACCTCGCGTAACTCGAAGGAAGGGATGAGATCCAACCGTAAGCGTCCCTCGGAAGCTCCGCCTCTATTCGCGTCCACGCCGAGTATCTTCGGGATGACTTCGCAAAGCCATGAGTTTCGTGTTCTCGAGAACTACTAGGTTCTCCAAGAACGCGACAAGAAAAACCAAGAGAGAAGTAATCACATCGGAAAAACTCACCACTAAGGTTGGCCGGAATCACAATTCCGGCGAGAAGGAGGAAGATGACTTGCGCCCAATCCCAAGGTGATAATGGCCGGAGAGGAAGATCGTCCCAACGGAAGAACTTTGTCGCCTCGGTGCTTCTCCTTGTGCTCACGGCAAGAAGAAGGGAGAAGAGCCTTGTAGCCGGCCAAGAGAAAGAAGGGAGGAGACGGAGAGAGCCCAGGCAAAAATACTTAGATTGATTTTCAAGCCTTGCCTTGGGCCCTTTATATAGTGGCCTCTCAACCGCCAAGTCTCTTTTTTCTTATGGAATAAATTTTCTATGACTTATTCCATCATGCCAAGTTTTATCATTTTTAATTCATGATAAAAATCCGACCAAGTCTCCTTTTTTCTTATGGAATAAATTTTCTTATCATGGTAAATCAATCCATGATTGATTTTATAAAATAAAATAACCAATCCATGGTTCATTTTAATTTCCATGAAAAATAAACCAAACCTTGGTTTATTATATAAAAATTTATATCATCCATAATTTTATAAAACAAACCACACAATTGATTTATTTTATAAATTGAATCAAAAACTTGGTTCTCTCCCTTTGTTGTGGCTGGCCAAGCAGACCCTCTTTGGCCGGCCCATCCAAGCCACGCCCCAATGAATTAAACTTATTTAATTCATCTATTAAGTCTTCAAAAGGCTTAGCCATTTTACACTTCCGATGCATCTCTGAAAAATTCAGATTTGACTTATCGTTTGACTCAACCAAACCTAATCTCTCTTGATTGGAAAATCTAATTTTCAACTCATTTTAAATCCCTCGGATTACTCGTAGTGCGTGTGACTAAATAGGCTTTCGATTTATGTTGGCCGTCTATAATTAACCAATTATAGAACGATCATGAGTGGCACCTAGTAGTACATCATGATCCCCAATTAATCGAAAGATCAACGGTTGACCTCAGAAACTATTCTAAAACTGTTCAGCAGCTTTAATGAATCGTGCCCCATTCCCTTCACCATCTTATACCCACTTGGTTCAGGACATGGTCTATGTGTGTCAGTCCCCACTAGGCTGACTACGTCACACTTAGCCCAAGTAACGTTTTCTCGTCCTACGGATTCTAATTACTCTCATGTATTTAAGAGATTCATACTCTGAACATGTCATGCTCTGGCCAGAGGCTTCGAGTAACAATCCGACGATAGGCCTTGGGTATACATCTCCTCGCAAGGAGTTGTGAATCCTTTGTAGGCTGTTCAAACATCTTCGGGCACTTCGGCTTATACCCAATCATCCTGGGTCCACACCTCCTTGGAGATGCTTGCTTAAGATGTCAAAGTATAAGTCTCCATGACCAAGATGACTTGAACACCGCAAGTCAAAGGAACATCGCACTTAAGCTACAGTAAGAACTTCATTGACATATCTATATATATACTACCATATGAAGTTTTACAGCCAGTCACTCCAATGAACTACTTCCCTTAACTAGCATTCATGTTTATCTCCGGACATCCCAATGTCACCAGCCAGTGAGAATCAGCTGATTAGAGAATAACCCATGCTAGTCTCAACAGAATTGATAGTGTCCGTATTTATCAATTCATCGACTAGGGACAATTTCAATACTTCACAATTGCACATGTAGAGATAATCACTAGTTGTGAATTCATCACAAATTCTCTTATGCTGTGAATTGTATTGTGGACATTCAGTAAATGAGTTTAAGATCTCAATCAAATACATAAACATGTATACTCAAATAGTGAATATTCATTTATTAAAATAAATGATTACAATCATAAGACGATTGCCTTAGGACATTTTCTCATATCACTAACACCTTGGTGCGGGCTGGACAGCTTGCGAAGTTGTCCTAATCTCTTATTTAAAGAGGACTTTTTGGCATGAGGATAGTACGGGTTTTTACTGTACAAAAGTGCTGCTAGTGCCCCGATTGATCAGATCTTCCTCTCGCCTTTCATAGCATCTTGTAAAGAGGAAGAAGACGACTTTTGTAAAGGTTTCTCCACCTTGAAGGAGGTTTTCATAGTGGAGAGTGTGCAACCGTGTGGATCCTTGGATTAGTCACCTTTCGGGGTGGATACCAAGTAAAATCTTCTGAGTTAGCATTGTTCTCTTGTTTTTCATATATTTTTGTTTGTATTGTGCTAACCTCTTTGTAGAGAATTCTGTTGGGGCAATCAGCCCTGATATGATCTGGAGGATCATGGTGTTTTGATGTGTGCGGTCAATATGGTTAAGTTAGGATTTGTGTTGGACTAATATGTGTACATGAGTTTGCAGGTGTTCAGGTGCACATGGACTTGGTCGATGTTTTCGGGTGAAGGGTGGCATGGAGGCAAGCTGGAGGCTTGCGTGCGCATTCGAGGGACTGTTGGATAGCAGAGACGATGAGCCGAGGGACGCGGACTTCGAGGCATACGTGAAGGGTGGCATGGAGGCAAGTTGGAGGCTTACGTGCGCATCCGAGGGACGAGGGCCAAAGTTGAAGAGGGTGTGAAGGCAACAGTCGAGGCTGCTGGTGAAGAGTCAACCGGGTTATGAGAGTCTGAGTATGAGTGTTTGTGCTCAGGGGCTAAGCCGGGAGGTTCGAGTGTGGAGTGAGATGTAGTCGGGGAGTGAAACCCTAGGCTTAGGTTCGGACTAGTCGACTGGCCCAGGGGGCAATCGACTGTTGTCGGCTGGAACAGGCTGGCAGATTCGAACGTTGTACTGTAATGGTCGAATCTGAGCGGGACCAGTCGACTGCCCTAGGGGCAGTCGACTGGTAGCGGCCTGAAATGACTCGAGCCCTATTTAAAGGAGCTCATTCATGCTTTCTCTTCTTGACTAAACAAGCTTGGTTAAGGCTTGTTAGTAGTCTTCTTGTGCTCAGAGGTTTACTTGAGATTGTGGCGAGGTTTCTCCACCCACAAGGAGCGACAAGGGCTAGCCGGAGGTTATTTGGGGAGTGATCCACCGACGGATTCTTGGATTAGTCATCCGTCCGGGATGGATACCAAGTAAATCTGGTTTGTTAGCATTGTTCTTTGTTGTTAGTTTTATTTTTATTGTACATTCCTCTTGCACAACTAACAACGTAGGTAAAAGATCGGAGAATTCGCTATTTACCCCCTCTAGCGGACACAATTGATCTTACAATTGGTATCAGAGCTTGGACTGCTCTTGATTGGAATAACCACCAAGGGAGCAAAGCTAAGCTAGAGGAAAATGAGGGAGGATAAGCTAGGGGACGATATCAACTCACCACCACCATACGAGCATGAGGATTTTGATTATTGGAGAGCTGGGATGAAGATGTGGCTCGAATGGATTGGGAGTGCGTAATGGTGCTAGAAGAACCGTTTGAGACCCCTAAGGACAAGCATGGAAAGAAGCATCGACCTAGGTATTGGACCAAGGAGCAACAAGAACAAGCAAGGGCCAATGAGAAGGTAATCAATATTTTAATTAACATTTTGCCTAACAAGGTTTTGAGTAGTGTAGGAACATATTCGAATGCACACGAGTTGTGGAATAAATTGGAAGAAGTTCATAAAAACTCTACACAAACTGAACAAGTAGAGGAGCCCAAAGAAATAAGCTCAAGTGTCCAAGAAAACCAAAGGGAAAAAGAATTATCAAGTGAAGTGGAGGAATTGAGTGAGAAAGGATCCACCTCATTCGAAGAAGAAGAAGAAGAAGAAGAAGTGTCAACATCAAGGGTTGAGGGGAGGAGAGACCCTCATCCCCACAAGAGCAAGAAAAGGCTTCAACCTCCACCAAGGCTAAATCAAAAGAGCATATCATATATTTTGGTTGCAACAAAAAGGGGCACTATAAGGATAAGTGCCCACTAGGTAAAAAGGAGGTAATTCCTAAACCCGGGTCCATTCAATTTAAATCTAATGTGGGTTGTAGGAATGAGAAAGCTCAAAAGAAAAGAAGGAACATCCGGTGCTTCACATGCGGGGAGCTGGGGCATTACCATACAAAATGTCCAAGGAAAGGAGAGTTTAAAAAGATGGAGCACCTTAGAAGATGGGAGAAAGAAGAAAGGAAGAAAAACAGCTCATATCAAGGGGGAGCCACAAGGTTAAGGGAGGTAATCCCTAACTCTATTTATGCTCAAAATTCTTTCATGAATGATAAACATGTAAATGATTGCTTGCCTAGATGTAATTTTGATTTCAAATATCATGATAGAAATAGAAACACTATTGCGTGCCAAAACACCAAAAATTTTATATTTCATGATAAATCTAGAAATTCTAGGACTAAGGACTAAGGCATAAACCCTAAGAAAGGGAGACATATACCTAGGAAAATGGGTAGACTTAGGAATAATCAAATTGGGTCTAGTGATCCTAAGGTTAGTAGTTTAGAGAAGGAAAATCAAGTTTTGAAAGTAAAACTTGATAAATTGGAGAAAAACCTAGATAGACTCATTAGGGGGTCTAATGGGTCAAGCATGATGCAAAAAGATCAACCTCTTAGGAATGGTAGGCCGGGTCTAGGATACCATCCTAGGAGGGCAAATGGTAGTAAAATGGTATATTCAAGGATGCCCTATAACTATGGTAGAGAAAAGATCAAAAATGGCAAAGAAAAGTCATTTAAAATAAAAGAAAAGGAAGTGACCAAGAAAAAGGTCTATAAAGTCAAGAGAGTGATAGTGGAAAGTCAAGAAGCACCGGAAGAGCACCAGTGTGGTCTTGCATTTGTAGATGAGTTACCTAGGGAGGTAACTAGGGCTAGGAGCTCAAGGGAGAGCTCTAGAAGACAAAATGGGATCCATGGTCAATGGATCTCAGGTCGTTTTCTCCTAGGAGATTAGATGGGCTATGAAGTGTGCCAAAGGGTTTGAAAGGCTAGGGTTAGCCTTAATCCTAGGAAATTGGTACACTAAAGAGAGATTTATGGAGAAAGGATTGAAAATGGGATTATAATTGAGAGAAATTGGTTTTAATATGAAAATACCATATAACTTGAAGCTATCAGTGTGATATGAATATAGGAGGAAGCATCAAGAAGAGATCCAAATTAGAACTTTTAGTTGAGGTTAAATAACTCAATTTGGATAGGTTTGAATTTGTACCAATCTTGGGATTCGAAGTGAATTTATTTGAAATCATATTTTTCCCAAGTAGAGCTAGGATCCACAAATCTCTCCACGAAATTTCATATTTTTTTGGAGATTTGTGGAATTAGTTATGCATTTCTGAAAATCGACTGAAAAACTAGGATTTCAAGTATCAGTCGACTGGCTCAGAGCCAGTCGACTAGTCCATAACACAGAACCTTCTGTATGTTTTATCAGTCGACTGCCTTGGGGGTGTTAGTGCTTGGAAGGCTAGAGAGGGGGGGGGGGGTGAATGTAGCTAGACACTAAAATCGCCTTCTTTGAAACTTTCTGTACTCAAGGGTTAGCAGCGGAAGAATACAGAAACAGAAATGCAGAAATTAAAAACCTAAAACTAAACACAAACTCAAGACGCTAACAAAGATGATTTACAAGGTTCGAGGATAACTTGCCCCTACTCCTTGGCGTGCCCGTGAGGTGGGCGATCCCTTGATCGTCGGCAGATCAAGCCTCAGAAATCCGGATATGAGTATAACCTCCTTCTCGGTGGAGAAACCTCTCCACAACAAGTCTCAATAGAATGATATGAAATACAGCACAGAGACAAAGAGAGCTTACAGAGCGCCAAGGAGACAGTCTACAAAGCACAACTCACAACACAGCAAGATCCTGACAAGAGCCTTCACTCAGCTCTTCCTTCTCGCGGTGTCTGCTTGCTGATCGACTCGCAAACTTCTCCACTGGCTCAAAGCTCTCCAGATGCAAAGTATCAGAGTGTTGGCGTTTCAAAGAGATCAAACAATCACTCAAGTCCTACCGATGCTTCTTTGCTAGCCAACACTTAAGCTTCTGCCCATCGCCACCCATCGCCAGGTCACAGGCGCGTCTCTGCAGCTCACCAGCTCGTCTGCAACAACCTCAGCTACTACTGACCTCCTTTGGACTCCCTGAATCCTCTTCAGCCGAGTTCCAGGTCAGTTTGTCAGCTTTCCTAGCCGTTGCTAGCCCGCGCTAGAGACCGTTGTGACCTGCGGAAGGAAAACAACCAAACCTGATCAAGGGAAAGTCCCCAGCTGACTCTCCTCCATTGTTTGAATCATCCCTGCATTACTGCACACTTAGCAGACACTTAGCAAATGCATATCAAATAATATCAGCAAGGTAGCAGAGAAAATGCAGAGAAAAACAGACGCGATCAGAAGTCTGACAGTGGATTTGAGCTACTAATCGGTCCTCAGACCGATTAGAGAAGACCCCGATCGATCATGTCACATCCTGATCGATCCAGTGACTCCCTGATCGGTCACACTGACCGATCAGGGATTGGGATCGGTCACCTTGACCGATCCACTAGCTGACTGCAAGCCAAAGCAGAAACCCGCAGGTTCCTTAACCTGATTGGTCACCTGACCAATCAGTTGTGCCCTGATCGGTCTGGTGACCGATTAGGTCACTCCCTGACTGATCAGGAGCCATCCTGATTGGTCAGGGTGAGGAAACTCCGATCCTTGATTGGTCACACTGACCGATCAAGGTCTCCTCCCAAAGCTACTAACCTCTTCTCTAATCGTTCACCAGAACGATCAGAAGCCAAACAGAAACCTTTCTGTTCTCTCCCTGATCGTTCACTAGAACGATCAGACTTCGCTGGATCAGTCACCAGACCGATCCACAATAGGGAGTTCGTGCCAACTCCCTGATCGGTCTCCAGACCGATCCAGCTCCAACCAATTCAACCCGAAGTCAAGAGAATGGGCTCCCTAGCCTTCTCTGACTCGTGCTCAGTCCCCCGGACCAAGACTCCATGCCCAGCTTCACTCACGGGGATTTCATTCAACCTAGCTTCACTCACTAGGACCTGGCTTCACTCACCAGGGTTTCGGTCACCTAGCTTCACTCGCTAGGACCCGACTTCACTCACCGGGATTTCAATCACCTGGCTTCACTCACCAAGACCCGGCTTCACTCACCGGGATTTCAGTCACCTGGCTTCACTCACCAGGACCCGGCTTCACTCACCGGGATTTCATTCACCTGGCTTCACTCACTAGGACCCGGCTTCACTCACCGGGGTTTCCGTCACCTGGCTTCACTCACCAGGACCCGACTTCACTCACCGGGATTTTAGTCACCTAGCTTCACTCACCAGGATTTCATGCCCAGTCCCCGACCAGGACTTAATCCGAATTCACTCAACCAAACTTAAATCGGTGTCAACACCAAAACAACAATTGGGCCAGACTGCATCAACAATCTCTCCCTTTTTGTTGTTTGACAACCCGATTTAAGTTTAGGTATTAATGATCAATTGAAACAATTCAATTATCGTAAGGGAATCAATAACAAACCCTAAACATAATCAATCATTCTCCTCCCCTTTGTCAAACATCGAAAAGGGTATAGACTGGTTATTAAGTTTAAAATACCTCCCCCTTAAACAAGGGTCTCTCCCCAAATCCAAAATAATCAAAGGTAAGTGTGAATTGCACATGAAAGCATATACAGAATTATATCATGGTCAAACACGTGTATGCTTCATATGACAAGTAAGGAACGCAGCTGTATTCGACACATAGTCCTGATTGGTCTCCTTGACCGATCATATTCATTGATGATTGATACAGAAAAATTTCTGATTTATCTGTGGACGATCAGTTTTTAGAAAAATTTCTGTAACTCTGATTCGTTCAAGATCAGACTGCATTGACAATTGACATTCCACAACAGGGGTGTAGACTTCATTGACATTCGATATTTTAGAAAAATTTCTGAAACATGATTTGAATTTCATGACTAAAAATGATTCCTTATCAAGAAACAAGAGTCATGATCCAAACAACCCGTTCTTATGAATTTAAAAATTCCAACACGAGTTTGTATCGAATCAGTATTATCTTTGTTCTTCATTCCTAGTTCTATTGATAATTCATCAGTTTTGATGAAGGGGGATCGGATGACTGATCGGACTGAGGAGTTGTTGAACCAATCAAGGAGTTCCTTGATCTGATCGGTCACCAGACCTATCAGAGGGATCCCTGATCGGTCACGGTGACCGATCAGAGTGAGTCCTGATCGGTCGTTGGACCGATCTGGTTTAATACAGAAAGTTTCTCAGTTTACAACCCGATCAGATTTCAAAACCAATATTTCAGAAATTCTGATATATTTTGTTTCTACTCTCAACCACTCCTAATACAATTAGATTTAATCCCTTTGATCCTAAAAAGTGTTTCTCTTAACCAAAATGTATTTCCCACATCATCAAAGAAAATCATTTCCTTGCGGTTTAAACATCTTAAGTCAGACTTGTATTCACTCCGTATCATGTTTGTACCAGCGCCAATGGATGATCAAGCATGTTCCAAGTATGTTCTTGGAATGATCAGGTTTGAATCAAACTGTTCCAAGTATGATCATGTTTATTCCAAACAATCTTGATAATCCAAATTACATTTAGGTACTGATAACTTGATAATCCACTTAGTATTAGGCATATGAAAAATATCAAGTTTGAACAACTAAGTCATAGACCTTCAGTATTCAGTCTTGAATCATCACAAACTATATATATCTTTGAACTGAATTTTTGAATCATCACAAACTATGTGTAAAACATTAATGTTGGCATAATACATTTATGTTGTAAAACACATACAAGCTTGGCATACTCAACTAGGTTCATCTCCAAAAAGTATATATATATAAACCTTAAGCTTGAGATATATAATTAGATATTTCAGAAATAAGCTGCTATTTTGATATTGAGGCTAAATTCTAGATTTATAGTAAACTATAGAGTGCAATCCTAAGCAATTCATAGTTTTAATTCAAGTTTGTATCAAACTAATGCTACTCGATCATTTGATTGGAGCACCCATTATCAACAACCCATGTTGATAGATGCTCCCCCTCAATCAAAGCTATACAATTCTAAAGATAGAAGTTTTAGGTACACAAATTTTGGGACCTAATGCATCTTCAATGAAAGACTTTGGGACCCATGCCTTAGTCGTTTTTTTTAACTTTTTGAACCCTAGAATTATTTGGTGATCTAAAATGTGTTCTTGACATCAAAGAGACGAAACTAGGTTCTTTAGGTCGGTAGCCTATACCGGCCTTATTGTAGACTGCTCTTTGAGAATTTAAGACCATATCTAAGGTTTTAGAGCTAGTTGAGAACTTCTCAAGAATATTCTTGAGATTTTCAATTTCGCTCTTCAAGTCCTTATTTTCATCCTTAAGGGACTCATCATGAAAATCATTACTATCCTCAACCTTAGAGGATTTTAGTTTTTCTACTTCCAATTTCAACAACTTAACCTTGTTCTTAGATTTTTTAAGCAAATCAGTTAGGCATGCTATTATTCTATAACATTTGTCTAACTCGGGAGAGATTACCTCTTCATCATCCGAAGATGATGAAGCCACGGTTGAGGAGTCACTTGGTTCATTATCACTTCTTTCATTTGAGTCATCTACTGCCATGAAAGCAAAGTGATGGGTGTTCTTCTCCTCCTCCTTTTCTTTCTTCTTCTCCTTCTTCTTCTTTCTTCTGTCACCTGCAACAAACGCAACACCCTTTTCCTTTGGGCTTTGGTTAGCGATTTCGTGTAGTTCCATTTCACAAAATAAATCCTCTAACTTAACAAAGGACAATTCCTTGGAAACCTTGTAAGCATCCACCATGGATGACCACAAGGCATTCCGCGGAAAGGATTTAAGAACATACCTTACAAGGTCATGATTTTTGACTTTTTCATCGATGGAATATAGACCATTGAAGATCTCTTTGAATCGTCCATGGTGTTCACTTACCTTTTCATTTTCTTCCATGGAGAGATTTTGGAGTTGGCTGAGAAGAAGGTCTCTCTTGGCTCTCAGAGTATCTTGAGTTCCTTTATAGAGCTCGATGAGCTTGTTCCATAGGTCTTTGGCAGAGGTGAAGGGGCCAACCTTGATCAACTGCTCTTTGGTCATCCCACATTGCAAGGTGACAACATCTTTCACATCGGCTTCCCCCTTTCGGATTTGTTCTGCCGACCACCTTGAGAAATCCAACTCTTTTCCCTCAGCATCTCTTGGAGGGATGAAACCCTCCTTCACAGCAAACCACATACTGATGTTGGTCTTGAGATAAAACTCCATCTTTGACCTCCAATATGGAAAATCAGTTTCATCCAAGAACGGAGGTCTGTTTGTGCTGAAACCTTCTCTCAAAGCCATCGTTGTTGTAAGCTCTCAGGTGTTAGTCCGTTTGAACAGAGCCCCAAGCTCTGATACCACTTGTTGGTGCTTGGATGGCTAGAGAGGGGGGGGTGAATGTAGCCAGACACTAAAATCGCCTTCTTTGAAACTTTTTGCACTCAAGGGTTAGCAGCGGAAGAATACAGAAATAGAAATGCAGAAATTAAAAACCTAAAACTAAACACAAACTCAAGACGCTAACAAAGATGGTTTACAAGGTTCGGGGATAACTTGCCCCTACTCCTTGGCATGCCCATGAGGTGGGCGATCCTTGATCGTCGGCAGATCAAGCCCCGGAAATCCGGATATAAGTATAACCTCCTTCTCTGTGGAGAAACCTCTCCACAACAAGTCTCAACAGAATGATGTGAAATACAGCACAGAGACAAAGAGAGCTTACATAGCACCAAGGAGACAGTCTACAAAGCACAACTCACAACACAGCAAGATCCTAGCAAGAGCATTCACTTAGCTCTTCCTTCTCGCGGTGTCTACTTGCTGATCGACTCGCAAACTTCTCCACTGGCTCAAAGCTCTCCAGATGCAAAGTATCAAAGTGTTGGCGTTTGAAAGAGATTAGACAATCGCTCAAGTCCTACCGATGCTTCTTTGCTAGCCAACACTTAAGCTTCTGCCCATCGCCACCCATCGCCAAGTCACAGGCGCGTCTCTGCAGCTCACCAGGCTCACCAGCTCGTCTACAACAACCTTAGCTACTATGACCTCCTCTGGACTCCCTGAATTCTCTTCAGCCGAGCTCCAGGTCAGTCCGTTAGCTTTCCCAGCCGTTGCCAGCCCGCGCCAGAGACCGTTGTGACCTGCGGAAGGAAAACAGCCAAACCTGATCAAGGGAAAGTCCCCAGTTGACTCTCCTCCATTGTTTGAATCATCCCTGCATTACCAACACACTTAGCAGACACTTAGCAAATGCATATCAAACAATATCAGCAAGGTAGTAGAGAAAACGCAGAGAAAAGCAGACGCGATCAGAAGTCTGACAGCGGATTTAAGCTACTGATCGATCCTCAGACCGATCAGAGAAGACCCTGATCGATCAGGTCACATCCTGATCGATCCAGTGACTCCCTGATCGGTCACACTGGCCGATCAGCGATTGGGATCGGTCACCTTGACCGATCCACCAACTGACTGCAAGCCAAAGCAGAAACCCGCAGTTCCTTGACCTGATCGGTCACCTGACCGATCAGGTTGTGCCCTACTCGTCTGGTGACTGATCAGGAGCCATCCTAATCGGTCAGGGTGAGGAAACTCCGATCCTTGATCGGTCACACTGACCGATCAAGGTCTCCTCCCAAAGCTACTGACCTCTTCTCTGATCGTTCAAACCTTTCTGTTCTCTCCCTGATCGTTCACCAGAACGATCAGACTTCGCTGGACCGGTCACTGATAAGTACCATTTTGTTGATTATTTTAATTGCTAAAATCCATGTTTGACCTATGTTTTTATTGCTTAATTGTGAAATTGCCCTAGGTTTTAGAACTTACTCTAATTTTGACTTAATTGCAAATTTACACATATTTGGATTATTTGGCCACTAAATTCTTGATCTATTTTTGTAGGCATGAAGGGTTCATGGACCTAGGGCATACTGGGTCAAATTTGAGTCGGAAGTGGAACCGGATCGAATTATCAAGCTTACGATTAATCCGGGCCGTCCGATTCAAAAGCGGCTAGATCTGAGCTATCCGGGACCATCTGAAGTAATCCGAGCTAGGGTTAGGGTTGATCAAGCACTCTGATCAAGATCTCAAGGTTCCATCCCAATCAGAGCTCATTCAACCGTTGGATCAAGCTCGGAGGGCTCTAGATCGTCCATTCAAAGATTGGGTTGATCTGGACCATCCGTTGCACATCTGGAGGATCCGAGCTACCATGAGGCAGATCCTGACCCCAGATCATCATCATTAAAGTTTGGATTAAATCAGAGCAAGATCAGCCGTTGGATTTTCTCAAGTCAATCTGGGCCGTCCGTTGTTAATGTATTTAATCAAATTTTCCCAGCCTTTCTCCTCGTCGCGTCTCCGCCGCACAGTAGCTTCTTCATCGTTCTTCTTCGTTTCTTTTGGAATTTTCTTGGTTTTGAAGGCGCGACCCCTCAACTTCAACCCTAGATCATCATCTGGATCATTGGAAATAGCTTCGGTGGAGAATTCAGCTCAAGTTTCATCCGGACAGAGCTTGTTTGAGGGTTTCGGCATTCTCTGTGGTCCGGGAGCTTAAATCTCAGTTACAATCAATTTCAGATCACCTGAGCCACTTGTAGGGGTTCTCAGGTGAGCTCAGGTCGTCTCCAAATCATCATCGCAGCTCAACAAACTGAGATTGAAGAGTTCGGATCGGATTTTCCCAGCTGATGCAGTTTGAGCAGATTCGACCAACTGAGCTATTTTCCAATTGATTTGCTATGCTTAGGGGTTCGAGGCCGGCTCTTGCTTGACGACCAAGAAGATTTTGAGCCTAGGGAGGATTGAGGCTTAGTTCTTTAGCTAATTTCAGTTGTTTTAGCTGTAAATTTAATTCTGCCGCAACTTTTCTGTTACTGTCTTTTGCATCAGCTACCTTAGTTCAGTTTTTGAATTGTTTTTGCAGTAGTTAAGTTTCACTCTTGTAGGTAGATGGCTAATGAGTTTGTTTATGGCATATTTGTTTTTAATTCGAGTTTAGTTCTTGTTTAATTGATGCGTATCAGCCTTTTGCCCTGTTCTGAATTTCAGTTCAGTTTCGAGTTTTTCAGCTTGTTTTCAATTTGCTTAGTGTTTAAGTTATTTCCTGCAATTAGAGATCACATTTAGGGTGTGAATTTAGTTGATCCAAGTTCGGTTCATATCAAGTGTCATTTCTGAAATCTGTTCATGTCTAAAATCTGTCCATTTCTGTAGTTCCAGCTTGCGTATCAAGTGGGATCTGTAATTTTCAGTTTTGTGTTCTGAATTTGAGTTAGTAACATTAGTTCTTCTTGGTTTGAACATTCATTTCAATTGTTTAGTTTACCTTGCGTTTGATTTGAGGTTTCATTTCTGCAGTGATCATTTCTGCAATTCCGAATTCCTATTGCTGCATTCAGTTTACAATTCTGCCTCCCGGTTTCAATTCTGCAATCCTAAGCTTAATTCTGATGAAGTTTGTATCAGCTAAGATCTGAGTTGGAGTTCTTTTGCATTAGGAAGTAGTTACTCAGTGTGATTTCTTGCATCTTCATTGCTGCAACTTTTTATTTCTGCACACATCCTGTTTTCTGCATTTCATGTCTGAGATTTGCTAAATTCTGCACATCAGTGGTGTATCTGAGTTGTTGTCTCCTATCAAGTTGCTTTGAATTCAACTTTTGATTGCTTGCTTCAATCTCATTTCATTTACATCAGTTTACAGTGTAGCATTGTGCATAATTGGCAGCATATTCAATTTTTGTATGCGTGCCAAGTTGCTGAAGTTTGTATCAAGTTCAAGATTGTTCTGCTAAACCTTATCTGAGCCTTAGATCAGTAATCCAATTTCTGTTCGCAATTGTAGATTCAGCATTCGAAGTGATACGACATGAATGCATGTGATTATTAAGTCTTGCAATCCATTTTGCAATGCATCTCATTTAATTTCTGCATTGAAATATGAATTTGTGTCTAAATTCTGCACTCACTATTGCTGAATTCTGCATTCTAGTGGTTGCTTCACAGCTAGTTGATTTCGGCTTAGGTAGGAATTACTGAAGTTCAAAACAAATCATACTTGGCTTTAGAAATTGAAATCAGATTTTCTTTTCTCATTTTAGCTAAGTTCCTTTATTTTCATTGTGGGTTAATTTCCAATCGCAATCCAAACCCAGATTCACATTCGAAACCCAAAAAAATCAAACGACACCTAAATACAAGCGCGAATCAAACAAACCTTCAACTAGTCCCGAGGAAAAATACAACCTGTGGCCCTTTACTACGTTTTCATATTTTGATTGCAAAAAGGGTTTCCAGCACATTTTATAAATATCTAAATTTGGAGGACCCACATTCGTGACAACTTAACCATAGTATTCCGGGTCCGTCAGTCACCAGACTGATCCACAATAGGGAGTTCGTGCCAACTCCCTGATCGGTCTCCAGACCGATCCAACTCCAACCAATTCAACCCTAAGTCAAGAGAACGGGCTCCCTATCCTTCTCTGACTCGTGCTCAGTCCCCCGGACCAAGACTCCGTGCCCAGCTTCACTCACCGGGACTTTATTAACCTAGCTTCACTCACTAGGACCTGGCTTCACTCACCAGGATTTCGGTCACCTAGCTTCACTCGCTATGACCCGACTTCACTCACCGGGGTTTCAATCACTTGGCTTCACTCACCAGGACCCGACTTCACTCACCGGGATTTCAGTCGCCTAGCTTCACTCATCAGGACCCGGCTTCACTCACCGGGATTTCAGTCACCTGACTTCACTCACCAGGACCTGGCTTCACTCACCGAGATTTCATTCACCTGGCTTCACTCACCAGGACCCGGCTTCACTCACCGGGGGTTCGGTCACCTGGCTTCACTCACCAGGACCCGACTTTACTTATCGGGATTTCAGTCACCTGGCTTCACTCACTAGGACCCGACTTCACTCACCGAGATTTCAGTCACCTGGCTTCACTCACCAGGATTTCATGCCCAGTCCCCGACCAGGACTTAATTCGAATTCACTCAACCAAACTTAAATCGGTGTCAACACCAAAACAACAATCGGGCCAGACTGCATCAACAGTGGGCAATCGACTGGTCCCGACTGGAAAAAACCTTCTGTGAGTTTTACCAGTCGACTGCCCTGGGGGCAGTCGACTGGTCCACGAGTTCTATAAAAGAAACAGGCGAGCGAGGAGCAGCCAAGACCTAGGGTTTTGGCGTGCCACCCCGGCGATCCTTCCTCTCCCAGCCCCTCTCTCGTTCTCAGCCTCTCCCGAGCCCTAAAATCACTCCCTAAGCCTTCCTCTACCTCGGATCTACTCCTAGGGTTAGTGAAAACTCACTTCTTCAAGTCAATCTTGTTGGTGCAAGTTGCATCAATGATATTCCTCTTTAAGTGTTTAATGTTTGACAATACACTTAAGTCAGTGATACATTGAACAGACAAAGGGGAGAAAAGAGAAGTAACCTTAGCTGAAGAAAATCCTAGTTAATCTAGGCATCGAAACCCTAAGTCCCAGCGAAGGGCTGCTGGGCACCTAGCGAAGGGCTGCTAGGTCGACCTACCTAGCGAAGGGCTGCTGGCACCTAGCGAAGGGCTGCTAGGTATCGAAACCCCAAGACCTAGCGAAGGGCTGCTAGGCTCCTAGCGAAGGGCTGCTAGGTATCGAAACCCCAAGACCTAGCGAAGGGCTGCTAGGCACCTAGCGAAGGGCTGCTAGGCATCGGAACCTTAAGACCTAGCGAAGGGCTGCTAGGCACCTAGCGAAGGGCTGCTAGGCATAGAAGACTAGCGAAGGATTGCTAGGCACCAGGCGAAGGACCGCTTGGTAATAAAGACCTAGCGAAGGGCTGCTAGGCACCTGGCGAAGGACTGCTAGGGAATGAAGATTTGGTCCGAGGGACTAAGCAACTTAGCTGAGCGATGACTAAGGACAGGAGTAGAGACGGGTCAGGGTTTGGGCGTCTCGAGGTCCGGAGGTATCGGAAGCTATGTAAAAGTCCACCCGAAGGACTGGGTGGCAACCGTCTCCTGAAAGGAGTAGGTGAAAGGCGCGTTCCCGGGGTGGGAACTTGTGCCGGTTCGACCTAGGGTTTCGTGCAAATCCGAAGTCCGAACCAAGTCTTTAAGCCTAATATTGTATGTATATGTGCTTTGTATTTGTGTATCTTGCAGGTACCAAGAACCGGAGACAAAGCAAGTTGCTGAAAAAGGATGTTGGGGGCGCTCGGAGTGTTGGGGGCGCCCGGAGCAAGGCTTAAAACCCAGTCTTGGGTTTAAACCATGATTGGGGGTGCCCGGAATGATGGGGCCGCCCGGAGTAAAGAGGAAAATGCAGTTTTTGTGAAGTAAGCAGAATAGGTGTCAAGGGGGGCGCCCAGAACGTCCAGGGCGCCTGGGTTGAAACCTATATTTGCTGTTTCAGGTTCGAAATGCAGATAAGCACTCAGGAGGGCGCCCAGAAGGTCCGGGGTGCCCTGGTCAAAGATTTTATCACCTGCGGCGAGGTAGGCGCAAGGATAAGGTTTGACCGGGTAATTCGGGGCGCCCCTAGCGTTCAGGGCGCCCCCAGGAGTGCTATAAAAGGGGCTTCGACCCCTCTGCTTCAACAACAACTTCCAAGAGCGATCCCAAGCATTCTGACCGACGACAACACGCTAGAAATGAGGCTCTACGACCGGGAGGCTCCAGGAGGAGGTGCGCGACACTTCGGAGGTCCAGATCGGCCGAGCTTCAGACTTTGTCTTGTTGGTTTGCTTTTAGTTAATTACCGTACTTAAATTTCTATATTATTGCTTGTAATCCTGCACTGTAAGTCGGGTTTCTCCACCTCCGGAAAGTCCGAGAAGGAGACCAATAGTGGACGGGCATTCCCGTGCATAGGCCTTGGATGTACTGACCCTGGGGGGTCGGGAACCAAGTAAAAATCCGTTGTGTCCTTGCTTTGTTTTTCGTTCTATTTATTTTCCGCTACGCTACTAATATTCTAAGTCCAGAACGAACGAAAGTTTTACGAAGAATTCCGAAAGATTTTTCACGATCGATATTCACCCCCCCTCTATCGACGGCACCGGTCCAACAATTGGTATCAGAGCCGAGCCGCTCTTCACCGGACTAACCGCCGACGGAGCAAAGACGCCAGGAGTTGAGGGGGAGCCCAGGGGTGAATCAGGTATATTTTATTTAAAATGTTCATTTGTAAATTCCATATTATTTGTTTCACGTGCAGGGAGAGAGGGCACTATAAAAATCAGTGCCCTACTCGTAAGATTCGGTCTACATCACCGGTGGCGAAGGAGGACCAGCGCCAGGAAACCGGAGGGACAAAAGTCACGTACAATGTTTCAAATGCAAGAAATACGGACATTACAAAAACAAGTGTCCGGCGAAGGTACACAAGATTTATGTTCCAAAAATTTTACAAGTTCCTACACTGCCATATGATAAAGCAGTTAATTTTTCTGATAAAGTAGATTTACTGCATAGTAAAATTAACTTTTTGCATGTTAAATTACAAAATATGAATATGACCAAAATATTAGAAATTAATTGTTTAATTCAAAATATCAATTCAGAAATTAATAAAATTAAATCTGATAATTTATCTGATAAAATTAACTCTGATAATTTATCTGATAAAATTAATTTTGATAATTTATCTGATAAAATTAACTCTGATAATTTATCTGATAAAATTAATTCTGATAATTTATCTGATAAAATTAATTCTGATAATTTATCTGATAAAATTAATTCTGATAATATATCTGATAAAATTAATTCTGATAATTTATCTGATTCTGATAATTGTTCTGATAAAATTAATTCTGACAATTTTTCTGATAAAATTAATTCTGATAATTTTTTTGATAAAATTAGTTCTGATAATTTTAATTCAGACAAAATTAATCCTAAGGATAATTCGGAATTCAAATTTAAAAATCCTAAGGATAAATCCGAATTCAAATTTGAAAATCCTAAGGATAAATCCGAATTCAAATTTGAATATCTTAAGGACAATTCAGAAATTAATTCTGAAAATCTCAAGATTAATTCAGAAATTAATTTTGAAAATCGTAAAGATAATCTAGAGATTAATGTTGAAAATATTGAAAATATATCTGAGGATAATTTTGAAGATAAAATTCTCCTAGATAATAATTTAATTATAGATAATATTAAGATTATTACAAAACCTTAATTAGTGGCCCAAATTACTCCACCTACTGTAAGGATATTGAAAGACCTAATCTTGAGGAGGATATAGAACTATCTAAGATAAAGACCATAGTTAATAAAAATTATAAAAATTCAAATAAATCAAAATTATTAGAAAAACTTGAAAAGAAAGATAAAAATGAAGAAGAAATTTTTGAAATAATGAAAATGATGAATTTAAACCCACAATTATTAATTAATCATTATAATCTTAATTAAATCTTAATTAAATCCTAATTAAATTCGAATTAAATCTTAATTTAATCCTAATTAAATTCGAATTAAATCTTAATTTAATCTAAATTAAATTAAATTAAATTAAATTTAAATTAAATTAAATTCAAATTAAATTAAATTCAAATTAAATTAAATTCAAATAAATTAAATTCAAATTAAATTAAATTAAATTCAAATTAAATTAAATTAAATTCAAATTAAATTAAATTAAATTCAAATTAAATTAAATTAAATTAAATTCAAATTAAATTAAATTAAATTCAAATTAAATTAAATTAAATTCAAATTAAATTAAATTCAAATTAAATTAAATTAAATTCAAATTAAATTAAATTAATTAAATTCAAATTAAATTAAATTCAAATTAAATTAAATTCAAATTAAATTAAATTCAAATTAAATTAAATTCAAATTAAATTAAATTCAAATTAAATTAAATTCAAATTAAATTAAATTCAAATTAAATTAAATTAAAATTAAAATAAATTCAATTTAAATTAAATTAAATTCAAATTAAATTAAATTCAAATTAAATTAAATTAAATTCAAATTCAATTAAATTAAATTCAGATTAAATTAAATTATATTCAAATTAAATTAAATTCAAATTAAATTAAATTAAATTCAAATTAAATTAAATTATATTTAAATTATATTAAATTCAATTAAAATTTTAATTAAGTCAATTAAATCAATTTAATTCAAATAAAGGTAATCAATTCAATCTACTTCAAATAAATTCAACTTTAATTGATTCAAATCAATTCAATCTTAATTAATTAATTTTCAAATTAATTCAAACTTCAATTAACTCAACTTCAAATCTTAAATAACTTAAACTCAAACTAAAATAAAATTTTACGCAAACTGTAACAATTAAAATTAATAACATTAAATATGTCAAAGTGGGTTGACATATTCGCGGGTTCACACGACATGTATCAAATCGGGAATTTGATACATTTTTAGAAACTTAAATAAAATGCTTTGGACTTGTTTGACTCATGCATAATTGCCATGTCATGCATCTGCTACTTCTTTTATATGACATGTCATTCATATTTAAATTTTATGCATATATTAGAACGACTATAGGAAAAAGAATAATTGAAACTTGATCAACCTAGTATTGGGTGGCGGTGAGATGATAGTACGTTAGGGAAGCCAATTCTAATAAGGTCAAGTATACTTGGTCTCTTTAGACTGGTGAAACTAGCCGAAGCTACCGATCCAAGATCCAAACTAGTTAGACCAGAATTTTTCAAAAAGTAATTTTGAAAATGAAATTTCATTAAAAGGCTTTGTCAAGGAAAAGGTTGATGATCCAATAAGGCTACGGCCAAAGAAGGCCTAGTGCCTCGCCAAGACTTGGAAACCAATTTTTGAAATTCAAATTCAAGTTACTTCTTGTCAAATTCAAATCTAACACAAGCTTCAATTAAATCTTACAATTAAAAATAAATTAAAAAAAAATGATTCAAGTATCTCACAATACACTTATAAGGCAATCATGCTTGTTGTATTGATACATCTAAAATGAGTGAGATGTTAAGGACTAATAAATTGAAAAATGTTTTTGAAAAATGTTTTTCAAAATCATTAGAATATTTTTCTAAAAATATATTTTCAAAATAGTGTTTCAACATAATAATGTTTTTATGGAATTCTTGCTTGTCTGATTGAATATACATATTATACGTTTTTCAAAAATTATATCTTTTCAAAAATTGTTTGACTCACGCAATTAGACACAAGCCTCTTAGGACAACACTAAAGTTCCTTAAGGCACTTAGATAGAGTCAAACGGGATCGGATAAGGGGGAGTGATTTTCATTTTTTTTGGCTTTCAAAAACTACACTGTAAAAATCACTATTATTTGAAAATACTTTTCGAAAATTGAGCTTTAAATCGTTATCACTTGTGTTTTTCGAAAAATGTTTATGTTGTAAAATTTATTTGTCTTGTTTGATTTTGATAAACCCTAAAGACACAGAGGAAGGCCCACTTCATAATCTACAAGGACTCCTAGGTTGTGTCAACTTTAGGGGGAGTATAAATTAAACTTCTGAAACAATTTTGTTTAATTAATTGTTTTGAAATTATTAGATAATTTCTTTAATTTGAATCAACCCTTAAGACTTAGAGGAAGAGTACTTGTGGTCAACAAGCTTCCCAGGACTGGGTCAAGTTTAGGGGGAGATCAAATTAAAAGAATTATTGAATATTTCAAATGTTTTCATGCGCAGTATTTTCAAATCCTGTGAAAACATAAGTATTTTTTTTAAATTACTATCAATTTGAATAATACTATTATTTTCAAAAATTCATCTGGTTTGAATAATATCTTGAGTTTGGAAAATCCTCCAGGACACTTAGGAAAATGTCCTTGTAGTCAACAAGGTTTCCTATGATTGTGTCAGACTAGAAGATAAACCAAATCAAGTATTATGACGTCAAAAATTTATATATTTTTCAAAAATATACTTACATCCTATTTTTTTAAGTTATGTGACTTATGAAATTCTATTAATATTTACTTGACTTTGAAAAATTTCCAGGACACTTAGGAAAATGTCCTTGTAGTCAACAAGGTTTCCCAGGATTGTGTCAGACTGGAAAAGAAACTTAGTCAAGTAAAATATTATGCTTCAAAAATTACTTATATTTCTCAAAGTCTCATTTCTTTCAAAAATAGTTAGTACTTGCACAATAGGGATAATATTTATATTTTCCAAAATAACATTTTTTTAAAAGTTATGCATTTTCCAAAAAGTACTTTATATTTTTCAAAAAATTACAAATTCTTTCAAAAGTACTTGCATGTTGTTAAAGATCATTTTCAAAGTACTTGTACTTCTCAAAGCGAATAACATCTTTTTCAAAATTATGCATTTTTTTCAAAAATGCAATATATCATTTAAAATACAATGCCTTCAAAATTTCTGCACCAAGTATTTTTCAAAAAGAACCAAAATTTTTCATTGTTGGTGCAAATATTTTCTTGTGTTTTTTTTTATGTATGACAAAGGGGGAGAGGTATGCTTAAGTTAGAAATTTTTTCTTATTTTCCTAGAGGATCAAAAATATGTTCAAAACTAAAGTCAATTTTTCCCCAAGGATAGTAAGTTAGCCCCTTAAACCAATCTAACTTAAGTTATTGTCAAACATCAAAAAGGGGGAGATTGTTGGTGCAAGTTGCATCAATGATATTCCTCTTTAAGTGTTTTAATGTTTGACAATACACTTAAGTCAGTGATACATTGAACAGACAAAGGGGAGCAAAAGAGAAGTAACCTTAGCTGAAGAAAAGTCCTAGTTAATCTAGGCATCGAAACCCTAAGTCCCAGCGAAGGGCTGCTGGGCACCTAGCGAAGGGCTGCTAGGTATCGAAACCTTAAGACCTAGCGAAGGGCTGCTAGGCACCTAGCGAAGGGCTGCTAGGTATCGAAACCCCAAGACCTAGCGAAGGGCTGCTAGGCACCTAGCGAAGGGCTGCTAGGCATCGGAACCTTAAGACCTAGCGAAGGGCTGCTAGGCATAGAAGACCTAGCGAAGGATTACTAGGCACCAGGCGAAGGACCACTTGGTAATAAAGACCTAGTGAAGGGTTGCTAGGCACCTGGCGAAGGACTGCTAGGGAATGAAGATTTGGTCCAAGGCACTAAGCAACCTAGCTGAGCGATGACTAAGGACAGGAGTAGAGACGGGTCAGGGTTTGGGCGTCTCAAGGTCCGGAGGTATCGGAAGCTAAGTAAAAGTCCACCCGAAGGACTGGGTGGCAACCGTCTCCTGAAAGGAGTAGGTGAAAGGCACGTTCCCGGGGGTGGGAACTTGCACCGGTTCGACCTAGGGTTTCATGCAAATCCGAAGTCCGAACCAAGTCCTTAAGCCTAATATTGTATGTATATGTGCTTTGTATTTGTGTATCTTGCAGGTACCAAGAACCGGAGACAAAGCAAGTTGCTGAAAAAGGCTGTTGGGGGCGCCCGGAGCAAGGCTTAAAACCCAGTCTGGGTTTAAACCATGATTGGGGGCGCCCAGAATGATGGGGGCACCCGGAGTAAAGAGGAAAATGCAGTTTTCGTGAAGTAAGCAGAATAGGTGTCAAGGGGGGCGCCCAGAACATCCGGGGCGCCCGGGTTGAAACCTATATTTGCTGTTTCAGGTTCGAAATGCAGATAAGCACTCAAGAGGGCGCCCGGAAGGTCGGGGTGCCTGGTCAAAGACTTTATCACCTGCGGCGAGGTAGGCGCAAGGATAAGGTTTGACCGGGTATTTCGGGGCGCCCCCAGCGTTCAGGGCGCCCCAGGAGTGCTATAAAAGGGGCTTCGACCCCTCTGCTTCAACAACAACTTCCAAGAGCGATCCCAAGCATTCTAACCTACGACAACACGCTAGAAATGAGGCTCTACGACCAGGAGGCTCCAGGAGGAGGTGCGCGGCACTTCGGAGGTCCAGATCGGCCGAGCTTCAGACTTTGTCTTGTTGGTTTGCTTTTAGTTAATTACCGTACTTAAATTTCTATATTATTGCTTGTAATCCTGCATTGTAAGTTAGGTTTCTCCACCTCCGGAAAGTCCGAGAAGGAGACCAATAGTGGACGGGTGTTCCCGTGCATAGGCCTTGGATGTACTGACCCTGGGGGGTCGGGAACCAAGTAAAAATGCGCTGTGTCCTTGCTTTGTTTTTCGTTCTATTTATTTTCCGCTACGCTACTAATATTCTAAGTCCAGAACGAACGAAAGTTTTACGAAGAATTCCGAAAGATTTTTCACGATCGATATTCACCCCCCTCTATTGACGGCACCGGTCCAACAAATCTCTCCAAATCATCATCATGAAGAGATTAGCAAAAAGGTATCATTGTTTAAAGTTCAGATGTTCATTTAAACCTTGTTTTGGAACTAATGTGATATTTTGTGCATGTTTTCTTTGTTATTTTTTCTTTTGGGGGATGTCTTGGTGTGCATGCATGTATTTGGCATATTAGGGCTGTTTCTAAGAGGCTAAGGGGTGAAGGTTCATCCCGCCAAGGTCAGCAAGCCCCAGGAGAGTCTAGATTTAGGTCTTTAGAATGTAAAAAGAGATTTGAGGAAAAGAATTTGTCCCGATGAATTGTAGGTACTTGAATAAGACTTACTTTCAAGAGAAGTCACCTCAAATCACCGAGATGGTCACCCACTTTGGGATAGAACAACTAGTGTATTGTCAACATGATATTAATGTTGACTTATGCAAGGAATTCTATGCC
The DNA here is from genome assembly GCA_024364735.1 of Boesenbergia rotunda. Taxonomy (NCBI): domain Eukaryota; kingdom Viridiplantae; phylum Streptophyta; class Magnoliopsida; order Zingiberales; family Zingiberaceae; genus Boesenbergia; species Boesenbergia rotunda. The sequence goes on along the minus strand of JAGFNQ010007580.1, from coordinate 348,718 downwards.
AATTTGACATGCATTGACTCTGACAATAATCTTTATGAGTCAAGAATAGCCGGAGTCACCATTCCTTTTTCAGCCATGGTCTTGGCTAAGTTTCTAGAGTGTCGGGCATCCAATAATGTGAATACCTATTTTCCTAACGTTGTTGAGCCGTTTTAGTTCCCTGACGTTACCATCGACCAAATTCATTTGCACTATTTTAAGTGGCATAGGCATGAGTCTGAGCGCATTTTTGATGCAAAGCCTATGATTCCCTTCAGCCATGTGCTGTATAAGATTGTATTAGAATGTCTTCTACCCATCGTGACCAAGGGAAGGGCAATGATCCGATTGCCTCATTTAGTGATGATGTATGCCCTAGAGAGGAGGTTGGATATAGATAACTCCCTCCATGTATTTACCTCCATCTGTCATTTTTCACAAAGTGTCAATGGGAAAATATATATGTCATTCTATCACGTTCTGACCGAGTTCTTCCAGCTATGGTTTGGTATCCGTGTCACCAGTGGTTAGGTCAGGCACCTGTCCAAGGACTATGACCAGATTGGCACACGCCAACTGTCCTTGGCAGGTATTAAGAGTCGGTAGGGGGCATTTGTATGGAGACAGCGTCGAGAGTCATCCAGCTCGGATGAGGAGCATGCTGCGGGAGTTACACACGAGGAGTTTACTCAGCTCCGATCGGAGGTTCACGACCTCCGGATGATCTTCAGGTCTACCAGCAGCAGCAATTCGGCTTTTAGGCGATCGTTCAGGGGGAGTTCTAGGGGATCCGGAGTCGATAGGATGAGATGTACGAGATGCTACGGCAGATGCATCTCTCATATCAGGCCCCTCCTCCTCCTCCTCCTCCAGGCGACGACGACATGATCTGATGAGATGGTGCAGCTTTTAGAGCAGTTTAGTGTTGAGAGTGTTGTTATTTGATGTATTATTATATCTCTCAAACACTTCTTATTCTGGATTTGTATCATTTGGATGACTTCAAGGCTTTAGTCCCTGCTACTTTCTCATGTTTTATTTCATGACTCTCTTTATGTTTCCATGTATGATACATTTCCTTTCATGTTATGTTATGAATAATTTTGTCATGACTTGATGATTACTCTTAGGTTATGATTTGAGTATTGTTTGAAAATTCTTTAAGTGCTAATGGTTGATACGCTATGGTTTTAAGTTACAGATCTTTGTCTATGTTTTCATGATATATCTTGAAATCTTATATTGGTTGTTTTGTTTATCTTTATTAGTTATTGGATGATCAAATGGTTCTAAATAAAGGCATAAGGGGGGGGGGTTTCATGATTATCTAGGGATAAGAGGTAAAGCGGGGGAGTTTTGTCAAAATAAAAATATCTATATGAAAAGGAGAGGTCTGAGAACCATTTTATATGAAAAACTAAGGTCAATGGAATTGGCAAACATAAGAAATCATATATAGGGTTGAAAGTTGATACAAAAATGATAATATTTGAGGATTTTTAGGTTTGTACCAAAAGTTAAGAATGGTTGATGTTTTTCATGAAAATATATTTTTCTAGGGTAGGGAATACTCTAACAAACGTGCTTGCAAAATTTTCTATTTTTCCGGATTTTCTGGAATTTTATACGCGTTTCTGAATTTCGGTTGGAAAATCAGCAACTGGCGTATCAGTCGACTGCCCTGGGGCAGTCGACTGGTAGTGTGAATAGAATGTGATTTTGTGATTTCTGAGAGGTTTTTCAGAAATCTGGTTAAGTTCTATTTGGCACCATGGGTAGGATTGCTTGGGGCAATCTTTTTGATGGTGTCAAAGGGGGAGAACTTAGGTGTTAAGTTAGGTTTGGGTTGAAACTTAACTTTGATTAATTTGTGAAACTTGGGAGTTAAGTTGGGATAACTTAACCGTTTGTTGTGAGTGGAGTTAAGTTGGGGATAACTTAACTTGGGATTGGCAATGAGAATTGAAAATTGGGAGAAATCATAGGTTAAGGGGGAGGTTGCCTTTTGTTTGTTATGCTTTGTTTTTCAATTGGTATTGCTATTGTTATTTATGTTTATGTTTACCTAACTTAACATATTGCTACACATCAAAAAGGGGGAGATTGTTGGGGCAATCGACCCTGATATGATCTGGAGGATTATGGTGTTTTGATGTGTGCGGTCAATATGGTTAAGTTAGGATTTATGTTGGACTAATATGTGTACATGGTTTGCAGGTGTACAGGTACACATGGACTTGGTTGATGTCTTCGGGTGAAGGGTGGCATGGAGGCAAGCTGGAGGCTTGCGTGTGCATCCGAGGGACCGTTGGATAGCAGGGACGATGAGCCGAGGGACGCGGACTTCGAGGCGTATGGGAAGGGTGGCATGGAGGCAAGTTGGAGGCTTGCGTGCGCATCCGAGGGACGAGGGTCAAAGATGAAGAGGGTGTGAAGGCAACAGTCGAGGCTGCTGGTGAAGAGTCAACCGGGTTGTGAGGGTCTGAGTATGAGTGTTTGTACTCAGGGGCTAAGCCGGGAGGGTTCGAGTGCTGAGTGAGATGTAGTCGGGGAGTAAGCTTAGGTTTGGAACAGTCGACTGGCCCAGGGGGCAGTCGACTGGTGTCGGCTGGAACAGGTGGCAGATTCGAATGTTGTACTGTAACGGTCGAATCTGAGTGGGACCAGTCGACTGCCCTAGGGGCAGTCGACTGGTAGTGGCTTGAAATGACTCGAGCCCTATTTAAAGGAGCTCATTTCATGCTTTCTCTTCTTGATGAAACAAGCTTGGTTAAGGCTTGTTAGTAGTCTTCTTGTGCTTAGAGGTTTGCTTGAGATTGTGGCGAGGTTTCTCCACCCACAAGGAGCAACAAGGGCTAGCCGGAGGTTATCCAGGGAGTGATCCACCAACGGATTCTTGGATTAGTCACCCATCCAGGGTGGATACCAAGTAAATCTGGTTTGTTAGCATTGTCCTTTGTTGTTAGTTTTATTTTTATTGTACATTCCGCTTGCGCAACTAACAACGTAGGTAAAAAATCGGAGAATTTGCTATTCACCCCCCTATAGCGGACACAATCGATCTTACAAATTTGAAAAAGTGCTATTCACCCCCCCTCTAGCAACGCACTCGATCTAACATTTGGTATCAGAGCCGGTTTGCTTCGGGAGAATTCACTGTTGATCAGAGTATAAAAAAATGGCGTTTCAAGAGGGCTATAGCACCGCAAGGCCTCCGTTCTTCGATGAGAACGATTTCGCTTAGTGGAAGGTAGAATGCAATATTACTTAATAAATGACATTGAGAATTGGATAAGTGTTGTAGATGGATTCGATGCACCCGTCAACAAAAGTGTGAGCCACTACCAATGAGAACTTGGCCAAAGGAAGTCATGAAGAAGGTGCAAGCCAACACAAAGTCCACCACCATGCTTCAATGCGGGCTTTCAAAGGAACAACTCAACAAGGTGGGGCCTTTCAAGAGCGCCAAGGAATTATGGGAGAAACTCGTCGAACTCAATGAAGGGTCCAACGAGTCAAGAAGGGCAAAGAAGGATCTACTAGTTGCCCAACTACAATCGTTCTCCATGAAGACCAACGAGACCGTGAGCCAATCACATGGGAGAGTCAAGGAGATCATCAACGAACTACATGTAATTGGTGAGAAAGTGAAAAACCGAGATCTCGTGAGGTATGTCTTGCAATCTTTCCCTCGGGCTACATTGTGGGCATCAATGGTTGATTCCTACAAAGTATCAAGGGATTTATCTATGGTAAAGTCAGGCGATTTGTTTTGTGAATTTGAATTACATGAACAAGCTAACCTCTCTTCTAAAGAAGAAGGTGTAGCATTTGTTGTAGAGAAGGAAAGGAAAAAGAAGAAGGAGAAGAAGAAGGTCGTATATTCATCATCATCCGACTCGGAGGAGTCAAGCACTTCTATGGATAGCGATCAAGAAGCATTCACGGTAAGAAAAATGCGTAGAGCGTTCAAAAGTTTTTCTAACAAGTCTTATGCTAGGAAAGGTTCAGAGAGTAAGAGCCAAGGGAAGGAGATAATTTGCTACAACTGTCACCAAGAGGGACACATGAAGAATGAGTGTCCCCAATTAAAGAGAAGAGAAGAAAAGGAGGAAAAGAAGAGGGGTGACAAGAAGAGATCAAAAGGAAAAGAGAAGAGTGCCACCAACCTCAAGGCTACTTGGGATGATCCATCATCCTCGGAGGAGGAAGAGGAGCATGTGTCCCACTTTGCACTTATGGGAGTGGACCATTTGGAGTCATCCGATGATGAGAGATGCTCAAGTAGTGAAGATGAAAGTGTTCCTCATCATCATCATCCGAATTCGAGGATTCGGTAAGTGAGGTATATAGTCTACCATCTTCTACTCTTGTCAAGATCATTTCTAGTACAAATATGGATTTAGCTAAAGCTAGAAGAAAAATTAAGGACTTAAAGGATGAAGTTGTCATGCTTAAAGTAGAATCTACAAAACTTAAGGAAGATTTGCATGCTTTTTCTACCATGTCAAATGATACATGTCTTGAAAATGAAAATAGGGAACTAAGGAAAAAGATAGAGGACCTCACCAAGGCACTTAGGAAATTTTAAGTGGACTCTAGCAACCTTGACATGATAATAAATAGCCAAAGAACCGTTTACAACAAGACCGGGTTAGGTTATAGGCTAAAGACCAAGAAAGTTGCCTTTATTTCACTTATGGGTAGAAATGGGGCCTCTAGGAGACTAAGTGTTAAGGGACATACAAAGAAGACAACCAAAGAAGTTTTTAAATGATACTTGTGGAACTAAAATTTGGGTACCAAAAGATTGTGTTTTCCATGTTGTATAGGTAAAAATCAAGGAGGTCTCAAACATGTGGATAGTAGATAGTGGGTGCTCAAGACATACCGGAGATGTGAGCAAATTCACCACTATTAGCTACCTAAGAGAAGGGACCATTTCCTTTGGAAATAGTGGGAAACTCAAAATAATTGGTAGGGGGACCATTGAGATATCTCCTACAATCTCTATCCACAAGGTGCTTTTGATTAAAGATATGAAATTTAATTTACTTAGTGTAAGTCAATTGTGTGATGCGGGCTATAGGGTTGAGTTTCATTCTAGAAAATAACTAATTAAACAAAATGGGTCCGAAAATGTCATGCTAGAAGGGTATAGAGAGGCTAATCTTTACTATCTTGATCTTGCTTATGCTTCTAAATTTGCCTAAGTGTCTCATGTCTAAAGAAGAAGAAGGATGGTTGTGACACCGAAAACTTGGGCACATCAACATGAGGAGCATTGCAAGAGTGGCAAAGGAGGAGTTGGTGAAGGGGCTCCCTATGATCAAGTATGAGAAGACCAAGATGTGTGATGTATGCCAAGAGGGTAAGCAATTAAAATCATCACACAAAGGTAAAACCTTAACTAGCACTACTTTGCCTTTAGAGCTATTACATATTGATCTTTTTGATTGCCATAGCACTCCCTCACTAGTAGGGAGTAAATATTGTTTGGTAATAGTAGATGATTTTTCTAGATTTACTTGGGCGTTCTTTATGAAACATAAGAATGATACCTTAGAAATCTTTATAGGCTTTAGTAAGAGGGTTGAAAATGAGAAACATCTCAAAATCAACCGCATTAGGAGTGACTATGGTGGGGAGTTTCAAAACTTAAACTTCTCACAATTTTGTGTAGAAAATGGGTACAAGCATGAATTTTCATGCCCAAGGACTCCTCAACAAAATGGGATAGTAGAGAGGAGAAATAGAGCCCTACAAGAAGCCGCTAGGACTATACTTAATACATATTCTCTTCCTAGCTATTTTTGGCCCGAAGCGGTAAATACCGCTTGTTACATTCAAAATCAGGTTTTAGTATATAGGTTCTTAGGTAAAACCCCATTTGAGTTGTGGAATGGGAGAATTCCACAAGTTCATTACTTTAGGGTCTTTGGATGTAAGGTCTACATTCTAAACACCAAGGAAGACCTAAGGAAGTTTGAATCTAAAGCCGATGAGGGAATTTTGGTTGGTTACTCATCCACTAGTAGGGGTTATAGAGTTTACAACAAAAGAACCATGGTAATTGAGGAATATTCAAATGTTGATTTTGATGAATCTACCAACACTTACCCTAGGAAAGCCTCAATTGATAAGGACATAGAGGAAAGTCAACCCCTTGCCCAAAGAATCCAAGACTTACATTTGGAGGGCAATGATCAAGGGGGAGGGAGAAGTACACTAGAGGATGGGGATCATGTAGTCAATGAACCGATAACCTCTAGACCCTTAAGACATCACCAAAATCACCCCATTGACCAAATAGTGGGTGATGTCACTCAAGGGGTAAGGACTAGGTCCTACTTTAGGGAACAAAGTAGTCAAATTGCTTTGATCTCTCAATTAGAACCTAAGTCTATTGATGAGACATTAGGTGATGTAGATTGGGTCCTAGCCATGCAAGAGGAGCTAAATCAATTTGAAAGAAGTGAGGTATGAGAGTTGGTTCCTAGGCCCAATGATTGTACCATTGTTACCACAAGATGAGTCTTTAGGAACAAGCTAGATGATCAAGGCAAAATTACTAGAAACAAGACTAAGTTGGTAGCTTGGGGGTTTAATCAAGTTGAGGGACTAGACTATGATGAGACATATGCCCCCGTAGCTAGATTAGAGTCCATTAGAATTCTACTAGCTTATGCCGCTCACATGAGTTTCACACTTCACCAAATGAAGAGGTCTATATAGAACAATCCCCCGGGTTTGAAGACCCAAACTATCCTAGACATGTCTACAAATTGAGAAAAGCCTTGTATGGATTGAAACAAGCTCCCCGGGCTTGGTATGAAAGACATTCTTCATTTCTAGTGTCTAAGGGTTTTAGGAGAGGAAGAATTGACCCAACTTTGTTCCTAAAATCTAAGGATAAGGATATATTTGTTACCCAAGTGTATGTCGATGATATTATCTTTGGGTCAACAAATAGTGATTTTCTACATGAGTTCATCAAGTGTATGGAAGATGAATTTGAGATGAGTCTTGTAGGAGAGTTAACTTTCTTTTTATGACTTCAAGTTAAGCAAACAAATGAAGGGACACATGTATTTCAAACTAAGTATACTAGGGAAATGCTAAATAAATTTGGACTAGAAAATGCTAAGGTAGCATCTACCCCTATAGGAACAAATGTCAAGATGGATAGTGATGTTGAAGGAAAAATAGTAGACTCAAAACAATATAGGAGCATTATTGGTAGTCTATTGTACCTAACCGCTAGTAGACCCGATATACTATTTACGGTAGGTATGTGTGCAAGGTACCAATCATGTGCCAAAGAGTCTCATTTGGTGGTAGTAAAGAGGATCCTAAGGTATGTTAAAGGTATTCTCAATGTTGGGTTTTGGTATCCTATAACCCCAAATGTTAATCTTATTGGATACACCGATTCGGACTATGCGGGGTGTAAACTAGATAGGAAGAGTACTAGTGGAAGATTGATGAACCCGTGTGTCGTACCATGAGTATCAAATACAATTAAAGTGTCGAACTCCTCTAAACTAATATAGTATAGAGTAACTCGAGTCGTCTCTCTTAATGAATGTAATGATAGATTAATAATCCTAGGATTTCAAGTTGTTCCTTTTGGATTTTGGATATTGAACTGGGGGTTTGGATTTGAGTACTAAGACTAAGCAATAAAATAACAACGTATTTAATGAAACTACACCTAAAGAACAAAAAACATAATACGAGTAATGAAAGCTAAGTCTAACCTAACTATAATTGCTGAAAATAAAAGGCAACATGAAGTAAAGCATTAAGGAATCTAAGCATGGAACGAAACCTAATCTAACCTAATTTCTCTTAATTAAGAAAAGAACAAACATAACTAACTACCATTCAATAAGAAATGCATTGCAAGAATTTAAACTAGCCTAATTTGAACAATTAAAGTAACAAAAATGATTGGGAAATTTCATCAAACACCTAATATGCGTCTACCAATCCAAGCCTAAAATATGGAATTTCAAACATGGGAGGTTAATGTCATTACAACTTAACCATAAACTCAACATTAATCAACACATCAACACTCACCACTCTAAAGAAAAGGCACAACCAATTCATCGGACAGCTGAACCCAATCTTGCGGATGGATCTTCGGAAGCGGGCTGATCGAAGCTCGGATGAAGGAGCTTCCCTCACCTCTTCTAACCCGAAGTGTAGAGCAAGGGGGCGGCTTTGGGACCTTCTCTTGTAACCCGAAGAGAAGTTGGCCGGAGATGGTGGAAGGTGAGGAAAAGGGCACCGACAGTTCTCTCCCGTGAGGATGAGATGATGGAGAGGATGGATAACGAAATCCGGAGCTTGCTGTGGGTTGCGGGTTGAAGATGAAGATGAAAGGGGTTGAAATGGAGGCCGGTCAGCGACGAGATGGAGAGGAGCCGCCGGCCTTGGTGGAGTTGATGGCTAAGATGGGAGAGAGCCTTTTCTTCTTGTGTTCGACCAAGAGAGATCCCCCTTGTGTGATCACGTGAGGGAAGAAAAGGGAAGGGTTTCTTATTGGGGTTTTGGATTTTGGGTTGAGGGGAAGAGTAAGAAATTTAGATCCGAATCCAATAAGGGTTGTAATTAGGTTTATTATAATTGGGCTTAAGGATTGGATGATGTTGATTGGCTTTTGGATGGGCTAGAGCTTTCCTCTTCTTGGATCCAAATTGGGTTGGATGAAGTAAACCATCTTCATTTGAATTGAACCAAGCCTTCAAATTAGACCATGCTTAAATTGAACCAAGCTCCTCAACACTAGCATTGGGTTCAATTACTTTGATCCAAGCCTTGGTCCAAGGTTCATCTTTAATTCCCTACAAAAATCATGAAATAATGACAAAATTTAGAGGAAATTATAATGAGCTCCAAAAAATAGATTCTAATCGTAAAATATGATATAAAACATGATTCAAACGTACGAGAGGATAAAAATGCTAAGTAAATAAGCAAATATAATGTCATAAAATGCTAGTTATCAAGGATGTCAATTCCTTGGATCTTCTTTAGTTAGTTGGAGTAGTAGGAAACAACCATGTGTTGCCCTATCAACAACAGAAGCCGAATATGTGGCAATGGGTGGTTGTGTGTCCCAACTACTTTGGATCATGTACACTTTAGAGGATTATGAGTTACATTATTCCAAGGTCAAAGTTTTGTGTGATAATGTAAGTACAATCAATTTGACTAAGAATCCAGTTCACCATTCTAGAACAAAACACATTGAAGTGAAGCATCACTTCATTAGGGACCATGTGGCAAGGGAAGACATAGAATTACACTCTGTTGAGTCAAAGTCAAACCTTGCTGACATTTTTACCAAGCTTCTTCTCGAATCGGAGTTTACATAATTAAGAAGAGGCCTTGGTATGTGTTTTGTAGAAGTATAGGAATCTTGGGGTAATAGATTAGGAAGGTGGTGCTTGATCCATTAGGATGATACAATTGGTTCACTTGTGCTTGTGGCATAATGTTGAATCATTAAATGTATCAAAATTATTAAAAATAGACCAACCATGGGGAAAGCAAGTGTTTAACTAATAGACATCTTGCCCAAAGATCATAGTTGGACATTTAAACATTTGAAGACCATTTTATATGTTTTGCCATAAGCTTAAAAGATATATGATTGCAAAACTAAGTTGAGATTTTGATACAAACTTAGTGTTTTTCAAGAACTTTGAAATTTTATCAAAAAGTCAAACATGTTTGGATTTTTCACAAAATGATATTTTTCCTTGATAAAGTATCTTACATGAAACATGTTTACAAATTTTTACATTTTTTGGAATTTTCTGGAATTTCTAGGAAGTTTCTGAAATTCGGCTCAGAAGCTGAAAATTGGGACTGATAGAGTATCAGTCGACTGCCATTTTGGCCAGTCGACTGATACGGCTGAAGACAGTTTCTTGAAAATTTTTAGAAATAAGTTGTTCTCTCATTTGATGTCATGGGTTAGGGTTGATTGGGGCAATCGTTTTGATGGTGTCAAAGGGGGAGAATGAGTGGTTTAAGTTAGATTTCTAGCTTAAATTTTTAACTTAATCTTGGATTATGAAGAAAAATTGAAAATGGATGAAGGCATAGGTTAAGGGGGAGGTTCCTTTTGGTTTTACTATGTCTTGTTTTTCAATTACTATAGTTATTTACTGCTGTTGGTTATTATTTATTCCCTAACTTAAACATATTGTCATACATCAAAAAGGGGGAGATTGTTGAGGCAATCGACCCAAGAATGATCGGGAAGATCATGATTTTGATGTGTGTGTGCCAATATGTTTAAGGTTAGGGTGTTGTGTTGTATTTGATATGTGTGATTGAGTTTGCAGGACTTGGAGAATCGTACATGGAGAACATATCCGAGGGACGAGAGCCGAGGGAGGAGGACTCCAAGGGCAAGCGAGGAAGTGGACTTCAAGGGCACATGTGAAGGGTGACATGGAGGCAAATCAAGGGAAGGCTTGTGTGCGCATCCGAGGGATGATAGCCGAAGGAAGAAGACTTCAAGGGGCAAGCCAAGGGAGTATACCTGAAGGCATACGCGAAGGTGAGTGTTCGGAGTGAATGTAATGGGCAGTCGACTGGTAGAAAGCCAGTCGACTGCCAAAACTCACAGAAAGTTTTCAGCCTCGGACCAGTCGACTGCCCCAGGGGCAGTGGACTGGTCATCCCCAAAAACTAGCCGTTGGCTAGCATTTAAAGCTAGGCTAGTCGACTGGTGCGGGCTGGACAGCTTGCGAAGTTGTCTTGTTCTCTTATTTAAAGGGAACTTTTTGGCACGAGGATGGTACAGTTTTTTACTGTACAAAAGTGTGCTAGTGCCCCGATTGATCAGATCTTTCTCTCGCCTTTCATTGCATCTTGTAAAGAGGAAGAAGATGACTTTTGTAAAGGTTTCTCCACCTTGAAGGAGGTTTTCATAGTGGAGAGTGTGCAACTGCGTGGATCCTTGGATTAGTCACCTTTCGGGTTGGATACCAAGTAAAATTTTCTGAGTTAGCATTATTCTCTTGTTTTTCATATATTTTTGTTTGTATTGTGCTAACCTCTTTGTAGAGAATTCGAAAAAGTGCTATTTACCCCCCCTCTAGCAACGCACTCGATCTAACAGGGTGCAGAGTTCCTCCCTCTCCGGTCAGCAACCATGTGGCCTGAACCTCGGTAATTGGCCATCGACGTCGATTCCTTCCGGAACAAATTTTGCGTTGTCTGGTGGAAACCAGCAAAGCATCTGAAGGAGTACCGATGGCAGAGCCGGCGGAAACGGAGGGAGGTCGAAAGTGAGGAAGTGTGGATTCACCCTCAATATGGAGGGGGAGTTACGCGGATCGCTCTCGACCTTGCCCTGGAACTAAGAAGTCGTCTCATAGACTGCTTGCGGAGCCACAAAGACGTCTTCGCCTGGGCCGCTGAAGAAATCAAGGGGGTTCCCTCGGGGTTAGCCATGCACCACCTGCATGTTACGCCCGAAACCGACCTGTGAGCAGAAATGGAGGCACTTCGCTCCCAAGCAAGATAAAGCCATCCGAGACGAAGTTCAGAAGTTATTAAAAACCGGACACATCAGAGAAGTGCAATTTCCGCCTGGTTGGCTAATGTTGTCCTTGTCCCTAAGTCGGGAGGTAAATGGTGGGTTTGCATTGACTTTCGCGACTTGAATAAAACCTGCCCCAAAGATTGGTATTCCCTGCCTCGGATAGATCGGTTAGTGGACTCCACGGCCGGTTGTGAGTTCATTTCAATGTTGGATGCTTACTAAGGCTACCACCAAGTCCCGCTTGCTTCCGAAGACCAGGAGAAAGTCAGTTTTGTGACGGCTGACGACACATAATGTTACAACGTCATGCCTTTCGGCTTTCGCAATGCTGGTGCAACGTACCAGCGGATGATGGACAAAGTCTTCAGACACCAGATCGAGAGAAACATCGAGGTGTACATGGATGATATCCTAGTCAAGACCGACAGACCGACAAAGGAGGTGACATGATAGCCGACTTGGAAGAGACATTCGTCATCCTAAGGTCCAATCGGCTGAAGCTAAACCCCGCTAAGTGTTTGTTTGGGGTAAAGAGCGCCCGGTTCCTGGGCTACATGGTGATAGAGTGGGGGATCGAAGCCAACGAGGAAAAAGTAAAAGCTATCCTGGATATGCCGCCCCCTCTCAACTTCAAGGAGGTACAGCGGCTGAATGGAAGAATCACGACGCTGTCCAGGTTCATCTCCAAATCCACTAATAAGACCCTTCCATTCTTCAAGATTTTGAGAAAGACAACCAAGTTTGAGTGGGACGATTAGTGTGAGAAAGCCTTTGTAGATTTGAAGACTTATCTCACCGCCCTCCCCATTCTCTACTAACCGGTGGAAGGGAGGGGAGACCTTGTTTGTCTACTTGTCAGCCACAGAACAAGCGGTAGGCTCAACACTCGTTCGAGAACAAGATCGGGTGCAATATCCCATATATTTTTTTGTACATCTTCTAAAGGACACTTAAATGCGATACACCATGATGGAGAAATTGACCTATACCCTGGTCTTAATGGCCCGGAGGTTAAGGTCGTACTTCTTAGCACATCCCATTGTGGTCCTCACCAACAACCCGCTCGCACGAGTCCTCACTAATCCTGAGGCCTCGGGCAAGCTAATCAAATGGACAATGGAGTTAAGTGAGTATGACATCGAATATCAGCCTCACGCCACTATCAAGGCACAAGCTCTCTCAGACTTCATGCTGGAGACCGTCTCGGAGGCCGAGACCGAAGGAATGTGGAAGATCTATATGGATGGGTCCTCTAATAGCCAGCATAGCGGGGTTGGAGTGTTAATGGTTTCCCCTCGGGAGACACATTACAGTTGTCCATCCGGCTCCATTTCAAAGCTACTAACAATGAAGCCGAGTACGAGGCGATCCTAGCGGCCTGCAAGCAGCTAAGCACATGGGGTCCAGTCGGGTCACTGTGTATTCGGATTCCCAGTTGGTAGCGTAGCAGATAAAGGGTGATTTTGAAGTTAGGTGTGAGCGCCTGTAGAAATATGTAACCCTTTACGAACAGTTGAAGGCCTCCTTCGTGGAGGTTATCCTGCAGAAGATCTCTAGGACTGACAATGTTCGGGCCGATGAGCTAGCCAAACTGGCTAGCTCCATGTCCACTTGGAAGCTAAATGAACCTAGTGCCACGGAGGGGACGGTAGCGCAAATTGAAGAGGAAGTCGGGGTCGGCAGCCGGACCGACTAGAGGGATCCCTATGTAGCATTCCTACGTAATGGGACCATTCCAGGCAGGGACGGAGAAAGCTGGCTATTCTACCTCCGGGCGGCCAGATTCACACTGGTTGGCGATCAACTGTACAGAAGGGCCTTTGCGCGGCCTCTCATCAAATGCATCAGGCCAGAGGAGGCCGACTACATGATGAGGGAGATACATGAAGGCATCTGCGAGAGTCACATCGGGAGAAAATCCCTGTCCAGGAAGATCATTTTGGCAGGGTACTTTTGGCCTACCCTACAGGCCGATGCTCTCATGTTCGTGGTTGGGTGTGAAGCCTGTCAAAGACATCAACATATGACTCACCACCCGACGGAATGCTTGCGAGTCTCCACAGTGTCCTGCCCTTTCGATCAATGGGGGATGGACATTGTGGGCCCCTTCCCCATTGGGCCACAACAGAGGAAATTTCTGCTGGTTCTCGTTGATTACATTTCCAAGTGGGTAGAGGCCGAACCGCTGGCGAACATCAAGGAGGCTGCAGCGATGAAAGTCCTATGGAGGGACATTGTCTGCCGATACGACATCCCCTACAAGCTGGTGTCGGACAATGGAAGACAATTCTCGGGACGCAAGTTGAAAGAATGGTGCGAAGTGTTGGGCATTCAGCAGGCCTTCACCTCAGTAGCCTACCCGCAAGGCAATGGACAAGTCGAGGTTGTCAATCGAGAAATCTTGCGAGGACTCAAGATAAAGCTAGACATGTCGGGGGAAGCTGGGTCGAAGAATACCCTAGCATCCTGTGGTCCTACCATACTACTCGGCGAGAGGGAATAGGCGAGAACCCTTTCCAACTGGTATACGGGGCTGATGCCGTCATCCCAGTGGAGGTAGGAGAGGAGTCTGCCCGACGGCAATATTATCGCAAGGAGGCCAATGATCAGGAGGGGCTGATTGACTTAGACCTCATCTCGGAGGTGCGAGACAAAGTCGCGGCTCGGTTGGAAGCATATCGAAGAAGGATGCAGCAAGCCTATAATCGCCGGGTGATCGCCCGTATCTTTGAGGATGGTGATAGAGTCTGGAAAAGGATCAAATTGGTCGGCGACCTTGGGAAGCCGGAGCCGCAGTGCGACGGACCATATGTTATCGTCAAAAAGGTCACCGGGTGTAGCTATTATCTAGATGAAAATAAAGGCAAGAGGTTGGAAAGGCCATGGCACGCCAACTATCTCGGCACTTATCGTACCCGGTGAGGTATTGTGTTGTTTGTTGGCCTACTGTATTCTTTATTTTCACTGCCTTGCAGTTTAATAAATAAAATGCGTAAACGGAATATTATGCAGAGAGTGCTGAATCTCAACTGTGCAAAACTCTACTGCCTCTCGGCGAGTAGGCTTGGCCCCGGTGCTGCACATGCCCGACCAAGAGCTGCAAAACCCTACTGTCTCTCGGTGAGTAGGCTTGGCCTTGGTGCTGCATATACTCGGCCAAGAGCTGCAAAACCCTACTATCTCTCGGTGAGTAGGTTTCGGTGAGTAGGCTTGGCCTCGGTGTTGCACATGCCCGGCCTATTAGATGTGTATACTAAAAGACTTGTCTTTTTATATATATATGATCAACACAGATGCATGTTTAAATTAGTATATGCATAAAAGTCTCATACTCTACATTGTAGATAACATGGTGTGTAGTGACACACAGAAGATCGTGTTATCAGTCTCTTGCATAGTATAAATAGAGGCTCACAACCGAGATGAAGTTGGATAAACCATCGGGATGGTTGTAGTGTAATCAAGTGTGGTTTGTCTTGACCATAGAATTACACTAGTGTGCTTTGTATACATTGAGCAGGACCAAAATAGAGGTCATCTAATTTGTACTGACATAATAATTGGATTGGACCTCGAATTATTATGGAGTACAATCTCTAGATCCCGATATAATAACAGCACATATAGTTAATATTTTATTTCTTTGATTTATCAATGGACGAGATTTATTCAGCTAAATCGATAAGCCCGATAAATTAGAAAATAATATTAATTATATGGTGTGTCGTTGATTATTGACGGAATCTGTGTCCTGGTAAGTCGAGATGATGATGCCCCCTTAATGAACTCACAAGGTTCATCATGTTAAACCTTGCAGGTGGATTTGATCCAACATGATGATAAAGTTGAGTGGTACTAGTCAAGGACTTAGAAGTTGATTAATTAAAATTGTCAGTAAGTTAAATTAATCAACGGGCATACGATATCTTAAACACGGGGAGATGGATGTACTCATAATAGGTGGAGCCATATGTAAATATGAGGGTTGGTGAGGAAGTTCAATAGAGATCCTTTAGTGGAATGGATCTTCATTAATGGATCGGTTTTAGATCCATTAGTCGGTCATAACCCAACTCCTCCTCATGGTCCCTACCTTATCCCTATATATACCCCATGGGATTAAGAAACCAAGGTTTTAATCCAATTGATCAATAACTCAAGGCTTCTCTCCTCTCCTTCTCTCCTTTCTCTCTCCTAGGTCATGGCAAGGAGTTCTTCCTTCTCCTATTTTTTTCTTCTCTTCCTCTCATCCACTTGGTGGCTGCCTTCCACTAGATAAAGGGAGAGATCACCTCTCCCTTTTGTGGTGTCCGGCGAAGAGGAAGAGAGGGTCGGCGGTTGGTAGGAGGCGGCGCAAAGGAGTTGCGGCGGCGGAGCCACAAGCTTGAAGGAAGGGAGATTTTCCGACCGATTGAGGTGGGAAGGAGGTGTCTTATCTCCTTCATCTTCTTCCTCATCTTCCTCTCAAGGGCTGCCTTGCGGTCGGCGGAGCTAGGGGGCTCTCGGTGGCCGGCGGCGCAAGGACAAGCGAGAGGGAGTGTTGCGCCGGCGATAACCCTAGGAGCTAGGGTTTTGATTGGCAAGTGAAGAAGGTGATCAATTGGAGCACCTTGGTGATTTCGGTTCTCGGTAGCTCGTCACCCACATGACGTCCAGGAGGAAAGGGATATAAGGTAGAAGGCTACGAGGTAAAGGAAGGTATAAAATTCTTCCTTGGCTCCTTTGTTTTAGTCTTATCATTTTATGTGTGTTAATTAATTATTATGGTTTTGATTATTTAATAATCATGGTTAATAATTAATTAATTGGACCTCGATAATAAACACAAAAATCGACGATCCACTCGTCGTCTTTTCCGCGGTCGATTGGTTAGGTGAATTACAAGGCTCGATCTTTGAGATTGGCCAAGATGTAATTCGAACCGATCGATACGATGATGAGATGGTCGTTTGGGAGACGGGTCTCCATTCGGATTAAGTTTTAATCCATAGACATGGAGAGGTCTCTCAAGGACGACCAAGTATTCACTTAGGAAACCCGCCAAGCCATACCCATCAATTGGTATCTGAGCTAAGGTTTCCGGTTTTGTGTGTTTAGGATTCGGTTAATTTTTGCTGATTATCATATACTTTATTTTTGCTGGATGATATGTCGATGTGTGTAGGCTAACTCTTTGTTGCAGACACTAGATTCCAACTTATCATGGCCAAAATAATAGTTGTGTGTGATTGATTGTGTAATTTTTGTAATTAATTAAATCCTCGGGGTTGACGAGGCAAGATAGGTATTTATTTTTTGTAATTAAATATGGCATGTGTTTAGTCAAGATTTTTGTTCACTTTCGATCTAGATTTTATGTATACTCCTTCGTGGAGTATAGGATCGATGGATTTACTCCAGGCGACAGAGGGCCTTTTTCGTCAAAGTTCTCAGGCCTTGGTTACTTAGAAGGTTTCTACTTCTGTGCCGAAATGCAGGAAGAAGAAGAAACAAGGTGGGTACAAGAAGACAGCTCGATCGCAGGGACCTCGGACTGGCATGAAGAATCCGGAAGGCAAGTGCTTCATGTGTAAGCAAATTGGATACTAGAAGGCGAACTGTCCCCGTCGTCAAGTCAAAGGTATTTCTTCGTGCTTAGTTGTTGAAACATGTTTAGCGGTGCTATTTACCAGTACCTGGTGCGTAGATACGGGAGCCTTGATCATGTCTGCAATACTCTGCAGGGGTTCCAGGAAACCCGATGGCTAGCTGATGGGGAAATCGTCGTCTACATGGGCAATGCTACGGAGGTGGCAACAATTGTAGTGGGAGACATTTATTTATCTTTTGAGAGGAATAAAGTTTTGGTTTTGAGAGATTGCTTATATGTACCCTCTTTTAGAAAGAACTTAGTATCAGTTTCTAAATTAATAAAGGATGGATATTTATTGCTTTTAATAACAGAGTTGTTATAAAGAGAAATAGAGAGATTATCTATTCGGGTACTATGATAGGCAATTTGTACACTCTAGAACCAAAAACTCCCACGATGCAAATAGAGGCCAATAGCTCGTCATCTAACCTAAATAAGAGAAAGAAACCTTCTAAAATGAACCAGACATATCTTTGGCACCTTAGACATAGTCATATCAACCTTAGTAGGATTCAGAGGTTGATAGCTGATGGGCCCTTAGGTTCATTGCTGGTGGAAGACTTCCTTACCTGTAAGTCTTGCTTGGAAGGTAAGATGACCAAGAGACCTTTCAAGACTAAGGGGTATAGAGTCAAAGATGTGTTAGAACTGGTTGATTCTGATTTATGTGGTCCTATGTCCATCCAGACTAGAGGTGGCTTTGAATACTTCATCACTTTCATAGACGATTATTCAAGGTATGAATACATTTACCTGATGCGCCATTAGTCTGAATGCTTTGATAAGTTCAAAGAATTCAAGGCCGATGTGGAGAAACGTCAAGGTAAAAGTATCAAGACACTACGATCAGATCGTGGTGGCGAGTACCTCTTAGGAGAGTTTAGGACCTATTTGTCAGAGGCTGGGATTCAATCCCAATTATCTGCACCCAACACACCCCAGCAAAACGGTGTTGCAGAAAGAAAGAATATGACTCTTATGGAAATGGTTAGGTCAATGATGAGCTTCTCTGAGTTGTCAGATTCGTTCTGGGGATATGCTCTGGATACAACAGCGTATATTCTGAACATGGTACCATCTAAGTCAGTCCCATCTACTCCCATAGAATTGTGGATTGGGCGAAAGCCTAGTCTAGGATAAATTCGGATTTGGGATAGTCCAACACATGTGCTGAAGGGAGATACTGATAAGTTGGAATCTCGTACAGAAGTACTGTGTTCGTAGGCTATCCTAAAGGAACGAAGGGTGGTCTGTTCTATAGTCCTGAGGATCAGAAGGTAATCGTTAGCACGAATGCTAGATTCTTGGAAGAAGACTATGTGATGAACCACAAGCCCAAGAGTAGACTAGTTCTTGATGAATTAAGAGGAGATGTTCCGACCTTAGTACCAACTGTACAGAGGATACACCATAAGTCACTGTACTGCGTGTCATAGAAGATACATAGGTAGTACCTCGTCGTAGTGGGAGGGTTGTTAGACAACCTGAAAGGTTCATGTTTTTGGGAGAGTCTTCAGACTTGGTCCCTGGTGAATATGAACCAGATCCTTGGACCTATGATGAGGCCCTCCAAGATAAGGATGCTGATTCTTGGCAAAGGACAATGAATTCTAAGACAGAATCCATGGATTCTAATCATATCTGGGAGCTAGTAGAACCACCCAATGGTGTAAAAGTCATTGGATGTAAGTGGATCTACAAGAGAAAGAGAGGATCATACGGGAAGGTTGAGACCTTCAAAGCTAGGCTTGTTGCAAAAGGGTATACTCAGAAAGAGGGTATCGATTATGAGGAAACCTTTTCGCCGGTAGCCATGCTTAAGTCTATCCGAATTCTCTTATCTATTGCCACTCATATGGACTATGAGGTATGACAGATGGACGTCAAGACAGCTTTCCTTAACGGAAGTCTTGAGGAGACCATCTACATGAAGCAACCAGAAGGGTTCATTACAAATGGCAAAGAGCATCTAATATGCAAGCTTAATCGGTCCATTTATGAATTGAAGCAAGCTTCGCGATCTTGGAACATCCGCTTTGATGAAGCAATCCAGTCATATGGATTTATTCAAAGCCCGGATGAATCATGTGTATATAAGAGATATGACGGAAACGTAGTGGTGTTTCTTGTACTCTACGTAGATGACATTTTGCTAATTGACAATAATGTCAAAGTGTTGTTAGACATAAGGGTATGGTTGTTCAAATAGTTCGATATGAAGGACTTAGGAGAAGCGGGACACATCCTTGGGATTAAGGTCATAAGGGATCGCCAAAAAAGGATGTTGTGCTTATCCCAAGCTTCATATATAGACACTGTCCTGACTCATTTTAGCATGGAAAACCCCAAGAAAGGTTTTCTACCTTTCAGGCATGGAGTTCCTCTATCTAAGGAGATGTGTCTGAAAACATTAAAGGAGATAGAGGAAATGAAGGCGGTTCCTGATGCATCGACTATAGGAAGCCTCATGTATGCTATGTTGTGTACGAGACCAGATATCTATTTTGCCGTGGGCATGGTTAGCAGATATCAGAGTAACCCTGGACAGGGACATTGGACTGCGGTAAAGTATATATTGAAATACCTGAGACGGACTAGGGATTATATGCTGGTTTATCGGGCAGACCAATTAATCCCTATGGATTATACGGATTCAGATTTCCAGTTGAATAGGGACAAGAGTAAGTCTACCTCAGGGTTTGTGTTTACTTTATCAGGTAGAGCCATAGTTTGGAGGAGTGTCAAGCAGAAATGTGTGGCGGACTCCACCATGGAAGCTGAGTATGTGGCAGCCTCAAAGGCAGCCAAGGAAGTTGTATGGCTCAGGAACTTCATCATGGACTTGGATGTGATTCCTGGTTTGCCTAGATGTATCACAATCTATTGTGATAACAGTGGTGCAGTTGCAAACTCGAAGGAATCACGCGCCCATAAAGCGAGTAAACACATAGAGCGCAAGTACCACCTGATACGAGAAATCGTAAAGCGAGGAGAAGTAGCTGTCACCAAGATTGCATCGGAGGATAACCTGGCGAATCCTTTCACTAAGGCCCTTCTGGCGAAAGCTTTTGATCGGCATGTGGAGGATATGAGGGTCAGATGTATGGCAGTGAGAGAACAGCAAAGTCTTTGAGTATAAGTGGGAGATTGTTAGATGTGTATACTAAAAGACTTATCTTTTTATATATATGATCATCTACATTTTGAAAGTGAATCACAACAACACAGTTGTATGTTTAAATTAGAATATGCATAAAAGTCTCATACTCTGCATTGTCGATAATATGGTGTGTGGTGACACACAGAAGATCATGTTATCAGTCCCTTGCATAGTATAAGTAGAGGCTCACAACCGAGATGAAGTTGGACAAACCTTCGGGATGGTTGTAGTGTAATTAGGCGTGATTTGTCAAGACCATAGAATTACACTAGTGTGCTTTGTCTACATTGAGCAGGACCAAAATAGAGGTCATCGAATTTGTACTGACTTAATAATTAGATTGGACCTCGGATTATTATGGAGTACAATCTCTAAATCCCAATATAATAACGGACACGTATAGTTAATATTTTATTTCTTTGATTTACCAATGGGAGAGATTTATTCAGCTAAATCGATAGGCTTGGTAAATTAGGAAATAATATTAATTATAGGGTGTACCGTTGATTATTGACGAAATCCGTGTCTTGGTAAGTCGGGATGATGATGCCCCTTGATGAGCTCATAAGGTTCATCATGTTAAACCCTCCAAGTGGATTTGATCCAACATGATGATAAGGTTGAGTGGTACTAGTCAAGGACTTAGAAGTTGATTAATTAAAATTATCAGTAAGTTAAATTAATCGACGAGCATACGATATCTTAAACACGGGGAGATGGATGTACTCATAATAGGTGGAGCCCATATGTAAATATGAGGGTTGGTGAGGAAGTTCAATAGAGATCCTTTAGTGGAATGGATCTTCATTAATGGATCGGTTTTAGATCCATTAGTCAGTCATAACCCAACTCCTCCTCATGGTCCCTACCTTATCCCTATATATACCCCATGGGATTAAGAAACCAAGGTTTTAATCCAATTGATCAATAACTCAAGGCTTCTCTCCTCTCCTTCTCTCCTTTCTCTCTCCTAGGTCATGGCAAGGAGTTCTTCCTTCTCCTATTTTTTTCTTCTCTTCCTCTCATCCACTTGGTGGCTGCCTTCCACTAGATAAAGGGAGAGATCACCTCTCCCTTTTGTGGTGTCCGGCGAAGAGGAAGAGAGGGCCGGCGGCTGGTAGGAGGCGGCGCAAAGGAGTTGCGGCGGCGGAGCCACAAGCTTGAAGGAAGGGAGATTTTCCGACCGATTGAGGTGGGAAGGAGGTGTCTTATCTCCTTCATCTTCTTCCTCATCTTCCTCTCAAGGGTTGCCTTGCGGTCGATGGAGCTAGGGGTCTCTCGGTGGCCGGTGGTGCAAGGACAAGGGAGAGGGAGTGTTGCGCCGGCGATAACCCTAGGAGCTAGGGTTTTGATTGGCAAGTGAAGAAGGTGATCAATTGGAGCACCTTGGTGATTCCGGTTCTTGGTAGCTCGTCGCCCACACGACGTTCGGGCGGGAAGGGACATAAGGTAGAAGGCTACAGGTAAAGGAAGGTATAAAATTCTTCATTGGCTCCTTTGTTTTAGTCTTATCATTTTATGTGTGTTAATTAATTATTATGGTTTTGATTATTTAATAATCATAGTTAACAATTAATTAATTGGACCCCGATAATAAATACAAAAACTGGCGATCCACTCTTCATCTTTTCCGCGATCGATTGGTTAGGTGAATTACAAGGCTCGATCTTTGAGATTGGCCAAGTTGTAATTCGAACCGATCGATACGATGACGAGATGGTCGTTTGGGAGACGGGTCTCCATTCGGATTAAGTTTTAATCCGTAGACATGGAGAGGTTTCTCAAAGATGACCAAGTATTTGTTTAGGAAACCCGCCAAGCTATACCCATCAATAAGAGCTGCAAAACTCTAGTGCCTCTCGGTGAGTAGGCTTGACCCCGGTGCTGCACATACCCAGCCAAGAGCTGCAAAACCCTACTGCCTCTCGGTGAGTAGGCTTGGCCCCGGTGTTGCACATGCCCGACCAAGAGCTTCCAAACCCTACTGCCTCTCGGTGAGTAGGCTTGGCCTCGCTGCTGCACATGCCCGGACAAGAGCTGCAAAATCCTACTGCCTCTCGGTGAGTAGGCTTGGCCCCGGTGCTGCACATGCCCAGTCAAGAGCTGCAAAACTCTACTACCTCTCGGTGAGTAGGCTTGGCCCCGATGCTGCACATGCCTGGCCAAGAGCTGTAAAATCCTACTACCTCTCGGTGAGTAGGCTTGGCCCCGGTGCTGCACATGCCCGCCCAAGAGCTGTAAAACCCTACTGCCTCTTGGTGAGTAGCTTGGCCTCGGTGCTGCACATGCCGAACCAAGAGCTGCAAAACCCTACTGTCTCTCGGTGAGTAGGCTTGGCCCCAGTGTTGCACATGCCCGGTCAAGAGCTGCAAAATCCTACTGCCTCTCGGTGAGTAGGCTTGACCCCAGTGCTGCACATGCCCCGCCAAGAGCTGCAAAATCCTACTGCCTCTCAGTGAGTAGGCTTGGCCCCGGTGCTGCCTATGCCCAGCCAAGAGCTGCAAAACCCTACTGCCTTTTGGTGAGTAGGCTTGGTCCCAGTGCTATGCATGCCCGGCCAAGAGCTGCAAAACCCTACTGCCTCTCGGTGAGTAGACTTGACCCCGGTGCTGTACATGCCCGTCCAAGAGCTGTAAAATCCTACTGCTTCTCGGTGAGTAGGCTTGGCTCCGGTGCTGCACATGCTTGACCAAGAACTGCAAAACCCTACTGCCTCTCGGTGAATAGGCTTTGCCTTGGTTGCTGCACATGCCCAACCAAGAGCTGCAAAACCCTACTGCCTCTCGGTGAGTAGGCTTGGCCTCGGTGCTGCACATGCCCGGCTAAGAGCTGCAAAACCCTACTGTCTCTCGGTTAGTAGGCTTGGTCTCGGTGCTGCACATGCCCGGCCAAGAGCTATAAAACCCTACTGCCTCTCGATGAGTAAGCTTGGTCTCGATGTTGTGCATGCCCGACCAATAGCTGTAAAACCCTACTGTCTCTTGGCGAGTAGGTTTAACCTCGATGATGCACTTGCCTGGCCAAGAGCCGCAAATCCCTGCTGTCCCTGTGGAACCCTTGTCTCTTAAGAAGTGGGTGTTTGCCTCCTAGATGCTTTAGGCAGAGAGAGACTTTGGCTCTCATTAGGAGGCGGAGCACTAGCCAGAGACAAAACATTTTAAGAGGGGCCGGAAATCACTTAAAATATAAGAAGTTCGAGGTTGTTTTCAAAGCTGAAACAACTACATATTTATCCCACAAGGGAGAGTTTAAAATGAAGAAGAAGATGCAGAGGGAAAAGAATGTCTAGGGAGCTTGGGCCCAGGTCAGAAATGATTCTATAGATCCTGCTCTTCAGGAGTAAGCTCATCCTAGACCCGCTGGATAGTCATAACACTCAAGTCTGCTCCTGGTTTCAGCAGTTGATCCTTCTCCAACTGGCTGAGAGCACCATGGAAGCCCTGTTTGAGGCGCTTCAATGTTTGTCCGGCTAAAATCTCGGCGTACTCCCCGGATTCCAGGAACTTAGCCTTGAACTCCTCTTCTGCTTGGGACAGTTGGGCTGCATGTTCACTCTGTTGTTGCTGCCGTTGGGCCTCAACCTCCTCCTTAGCTGCCTTCAGCATCGTCACCTCTTGGAGAAGACAATCCTGAGCCCCTAACATCTCTTGGAGCTTCTGGGTAGCAGCAGAAGTTTGGGCCTGGGTAACCTGCTCCTGAAGAGCAGCGGCATAAGAGGTCGATAGCTCTAAGTCGTATTCTTTCAGAGCCATTAGGCACTCCCGTGCCGTATTTCGGTCCTCCAGGGCTTTCTTTGCAGATTCCAGGAGGCTGACTTGATTACGCAGCTGCCTCATCTGAGTCTGGAGCTGCTCCTGTTCCTGGGATAGTTTCTGCAGGTTCTCAGTGAGGGCTCGTTTCTTCTTGGTCTCGAGGCGTTCCCGGAGTCGGTAACTATGCAAAGTATCCTCAGCAGCTATTAGAGTGCTGAGATAATGCTCTATCTTCGTGCGGAGGCCTCGGCTCACCTCCAACTACAGGAGGCCGGCCTCACGGGCCCGATCGGCCTCCGCCTCCGCGTCTGCCACTCGCTGGAGAAGGTCTTTAGTGACTCCCCTGGAGCACAACAGGCGGCTCGTAGCCACACAATTAGAAGCAACCTGAGGTGCGAGACAAAGACAGTTAGGACAAGGCGCTGAAATAAAGAGGAAGAGCTCAAGAATAATCACCGTCAGTAGCGACTGATGTAACATACCCAGATATTGAGCTGATCCAGCTACCCACCATGGTAGAACAGGAGAAGGATGAACTTCCTCAGCAGGGGGCCCTGACTAGCTGGGAATGTCTCTCGGGTCAGGGATGTCCTCCTCTGAACTAGAAGTCATCAGCGAACCTTCAGAGGTGATCCCCTTTATTCGGATGGATTGGGATCTGTTCGTCGTCTTCTTCTTCTCCACGAGGCCTTCCGGTGGGAGCTGGGTAGGTCTTTGGATGTCTCCTTGCCGGGGGGAGCAGCAGGGAGGTCGGATGGGGAACCATGGCGTCGCCGTTGGGAGCAGTGGTCGCGGCGGCAAGTGAGGAAGATTCTTCCTGAACACTCAGGAACCGGGGAGCTGCACCCTCGGGGGCAGCAGGACGTAGGACCTCTGAGGATGGGTCCTTCTTCAACCTCTTTAGGGGGTGATCCTTCTGGGACAACTGCTTCCTCCGGCTTTTCTCGAGAGCGTGGGTCTCTAGGGGCGCGATCGATGGAGGGGGTGCAACGTCCCCCTCTGGTGCCTCGGCGGGAGGGGCAGTCGGACCTCATTCGAGGTCCGCCGGCAACACGGATGCTCCAATATCTTGGGGGGCCTCTGGAGCTTCCCTGTCCACGGAGTTCTCATCCACTTCCTCACAAATCTCAAGGGAGGCACCCACAGGAGTAGAAGAACCTGAGCCAGGAACCAACGCCTATTCGTTGGCTTGGTCCCACTTCAGGATTCGGCTCATAACTTGGGAAAACATGACGTCGTCTACAACAAGGAGACAAAAGGGCATCAATTAGCATTAATCAGGGAACGACTAGGACAAAAAGGAACTTACGAAGATTGGGGCTAAGGCTCGTGGCTTTCGAACTAAGCTCGACCCGATAAAGGAGCTCCTCGCATTGCATTAGTTGGAGGCTGTGGAACTCCATCCCTGCCAGGATACCCCTAGCCCTCTGATATCCTACATCCTGCTAGAAGTCGTCGAGGTCGGGGATAGTCGACAGAGTTTCTGTCCAGTGGATGGTGTTGGTGCTTGGATGGATAGAGAGGGGGGTGAATGTAGCCAGACACAATTTCTTTCAACTTTTAGGTTTTCTGCGTGATCAGGTTAGTAGCAGCGGAAGACAATACAAAAACAGAGAGGTGCAGAAACTAAACCCTAAACTAAGCACAAGCACAAAATGCTAACAAAGAGGATTTACAAGGTTCGGGGATAACTTGCCCCTACTCCTTGGTGTGCCCTTAAGGTGGGCGATCCCTTGATCGTCGGCAGATCAAGCCCCGGAAATCCGGATATCAAATCCTCCTTCTCGGTGGAGAAACCTCTCCACACAAATGGTCACAAAAGTATCAGGAATTAAGCACAGAGACAACAAGGAGATCTTACAGATCACTTACAAAGCACAAGGATGACAATCG
The DNA here is from genome assembly GCA_024364735.1 of Boesenbergia rotunda. Taxonomy (NCBI): domain Eukaryota; kingdom Viridiplantae; phylum Streptophyta; class Magnoliopsida; order Zingiberales; family Zingiberaceae; genus Boesenbergia; species Boesenbergia rotunda. The sequence continues at coordinate 322,730 of JAGFNQ010007580.1, read as the reverse complement.
AAGAACAGATCACTGAGCACAGCACAGCACCACCAACACAAGAGCACCCAGCTCTTTGTTTGCTTGCTGATCCACTCGCGACTTCCTTCACAGACTCAAAGTTACTGCTTGTCAAGAGATCGCTTCAATGTTTTGAATGAATGCTCAAGAGTTGGAGAAGCAGCTTGTTCCTGGAAGAGATGATCAAGTGTTGCTGCTCCTTCACTTCACAGCTTAACCTGCTTTGCATCGCCAGCATCGCCAGGTCATAGACACTCCTCTGGAGTTCGCCAGCTTCTCACCTGCAACAACTCAGCTATCCTTGACCTTCTCTGGACTCACTGAATCCACTCCAGTCGAGCTCCAGGCCCCAGGTCATCAGCTTCTCAGCCGTTGCAGCTCGCACCAAAAGACGTTATTTCCTACAGATGGGAAACAGCCAAACCTGCTATAGCAAAAGCCTCCGTTTGACTCCCCTTGAGTAAACCTGAGTTACCTGCACACTTAGCAGCTCATTAGACCAGTAAATCAGCAGAGAATCACATATCAGTAGAATCAGAACAAAGATCAGTAGTGTATCAGTAGCAATCAGAGCTCTGAGTGCGTTTTTGAATTAAAGCTGTCAGCTACTGATCGGTCCCTGGACCGATCAGAGTGACTCCTGATCGGTCACCAGACCGATCAGGATGGGTCCAGACCGATCAGGCTCCAGCCTGATCGGTCCCCAGTGAGGAATCAGAAATCGTGACTTCTTCTTGATCGATCACCAGATCGATCCCAAGTCGTGGAGTGATTTTCCAGCTTCGTAGTCCAACCCTCCTGATCGGTCACTAGACCGATCAGGGTGTGGCCTGATCGGTCTAGGGTCCGATCTGGACACCTCCTGACCGATCAGGCTCCAGCCTGATCGGTTATAGTGAAAACCTTGAGATAATTGATCGTTCACCAGAATTATCTGAATAGTATCCTTGATCGGTCACCAGATCGATCAGGAGTCGATCAGTAGTCCAACAAGGTCACTGTATGCTCCCTGATCGGTCACCAGACCGATCAAACATAGCTGGATCGGTCACCAGACCGATCCAAGAGGGAACACCGTGCCAACTTCCCTGATCGGTCTCCAGACCGATCCAGGCAAGGCCAAATCCACTCTAAGTCAAGAGAACGGGCTCGCAGCCTTCTCTGACTTGTGCTCAGTCCCCTGGACCAAGACTCCATGCCCAGTCTCACTCACCGGGACTTCAACCTAGCTTCCCAAGCTAGGACCTGGCCCTCCAAGCCAGGGTTTCATCCAACCTAGCCCTCCAAGCTAGGACCTGGCCCTCCAAGCCAGGGTTTCACCCACCTAGCTTCCCAAGCTAGGATTTCATACAACTCCGTGCCCAGTCCCCGACCAGGACTTAATCTCAATCATCTCATTAACCTAAACTAAAATTGGTGTCAACACCAAAACAACAATCAGGGTCAGACTGCATCAACAATCTCCCCCTTTTTGTTGTTTGATAACCTGATTTTAAGTTTAAGAATTTGAATTCAATTGTCTCAAACTTCAGAATCATAGGAGAATCAGGATCCTCCCCCTACAACAGTTAAACTCGTAGTAGTCCTAAACTTAACCAACCACACTCTCCCCCTTTGTCAAACATCAAAAAGGGTGTAGACTGGTTGTTAAGTTAAAACATACTCTCCCTCAACCCTAGGGGTTCTCCCAAAACCATAAAGATATGATTTAATTTTGAGAACATATGAAACCATGTGATAAAGATAAAACAGGATATAGCAATCACATGCAACATATTAATCAAGGAATAGAGTAAAAACCAGAACTAGTAATAAACATGAAGTAGCCAGTCATACATGGAAATCAGGCATAAAGTCAGATGCATCACACAACATTAGAATATAGTCAAGTACATCACTCAGTAAGATTAAAGTCGGATGCATAGCACTGCATCAAAGTATAGTCAAAGACAACATCAAGTGATAACAATCAAATCACAAGTCAAGGAAGCAAGATCACAGTCAGAGAAGAGCCACCGTTAATCCTCGCGGGAGGGTCATCGGCCAGCATAGGGTCGTAGGGTGTGTCATCATCAGGTATGAAGGACCCTGGGGCAATACTGCTAGAGGGTGCAGCTCCAGGAAATGTATGTTGGCGCCACTCCTCGTACCATGTCTGCTGCTGGGAGCGTATCCCCGAGACGTTGGACTCTAACGCATGGAGTCGGCGATCGAAGGATTGAAACTCAGACTGGACCTCCTGTCGCCAGAGCTCAGAGACATGAATCTCATGCTGCATCATCTGCTCCAGCTCGGCAACCTGCCAGCGAAGGTCAGGGTCTGGCTCGTACTCATAATCAGCTGCCGCGGCGGGCGCCTCCGGATGAACAGTCGGTGCGGCTGGTACCTCTATGTGTGCACCCCGAGGTAGTTCGCCAAGACCTCACCCGTCCTTCCAATAAAGACCCTGACCCTGAGGCCCAACAATGATGCCAGACTTGGCAAACACACGTTTACCAAGTTGGCAATCCTGGCAAACCATGGGCACTGTCCTGCCCTTGGTCACGTCAACACCGACTGACTGAAGCCAGTCAGTAATGACATGACCGAAGGCCATGTAGATAGTGCGGCGGCTGGGCTCTCTGTAAGATATGATAGACTGAAAGATGCTCTCCATAATGTCAAAGTCCAAATGGCGATGCATGTCATAGAGCATCAAGCAGTGATATGGACGAATCTCAGTCAGGGGTTTGGAGGTAATCGGCAGAATTCATTGAGTAATGATCTTGAAAAGAATATAGTCGGTAGGAGAAAGACGGAGGGCCGCAAAGGTAGAAAAATCAGGCCCTAACTCATCGGGGCCAGCTGGCCTAGGATGGCCAAAGAAATGCTCGTATATGTCATCAAGGGTGACGCCCTCAAAAGGAGGCAGTAAGGGTCAGGTAGCTCAGGGTAGATGGAATAAAAGTTAGGCGATCGTCGACCACCAAGATATTCTGCCAAGATGTCATAAGAAAAGTCGAGATTCCTCTTGGCTACCCGAGTCGTGAAATCAAAGTCCCCTTGCGGTCCGGGTTGCAAGTTGTTGTAAAATTCTGACACGAGGTCATAGTTGATGAACCGCTCAAGGGAAAGGAAAAACTCGAGGTTGTAGAAGTCGATCACCTCTTTGATATAGGGACAATGATCATATAGAAAAGATCTATCGATAGACCTACATGGAAGAAGTTTGAAGGTTCTCGATTGAAAGGCTTGCTCAAAAGCAGCATTAGGAAAACGAGAACTCGAAGAAGGCTGAGGCCTTCGAGTGGGTACTGATGATGAAGGGCCTTTGCCCTTTGAGATCCCCGTAGTCGGTTCTTTTCCTTTGGAGGATTTCCTAAGGGTTGGAATAATTGATCATGACAACAGATATGGGATTGATCAGTGAAGTGAACACACAAGTTTGATCAAGTAATGAACGACACAAGAAAAAGGATAAGAAAGTAAGGACACGGCAAGGAAAATGAATCACATGCAGGTTGGTTGGATCAAATGAATCATAAACCATTGAATTGATCAAATGAGATTAGGTTTAATCAGTAAAATTTGAGGGTCATTGCAAGGTAGGTCACGGTAATGGCACACACATCACAAGATAAAAATTATGATTAGCACAAACTCATAGTTTATGGAATGAATTGCAAGAGAAATTCGCAAAAATGCCTTACTTTGGTGCCATGAAGTTAATCAGAAGTGATCCTTGAAGTTACTCAGAAAAGATCTTGAAAGTTTGACAGATCTTCCCAAGAACTTGCGCCGCAGGAGAAGAGAACCTCATTTGAGTTGTACACCCTTGACTTCAAGATCTTGGCCTCCAGAGAAATTCTAGAGGACACACGATGAACTCGGTTCGCAGTCTCACAAAAATCTCGCAGGAGAAGACTCGCTTGCTCACACAAGCTCACGAGCAAGAAGGGAGTTTCGGCACTAGGGTTTGGGAATAAGGTGGATACGTGATTAATCGGGTTGGTGGACCGATCACCAACCAAGATTTAATGCGATCGAACGGATCACCGTTCGATCTGGGAGCGCCCAGACCGATCATGATCTAGCCTGATCGGTCTGGCTTGGTCTTGATCGGTCTGGTGACCGATCAGGCAAGCCCCTGATCGGTCTGCCGATCGATCAGGGAGCGAACAGTGGGTTTGTGAGTTTTTCTGTGATCCTCTTGATCGGTCGGTGGATCGATCACCACAGGGGGCCAGATCGGTCAGTGGACCGATCCAGGCCATCACAGTGAGATTTCAGTGGAATTCGTAGACTTAGCTTGATCGGTCAAGTGGATCAATCAGGCCAACTCCTGATCGGTCTGTGGACCGATCACGTATCAGAGATTTTCTGATACGATTTCAGAACTTTCAGTTTCAGATTTCGGATCGAATTCTGATATGATCAGGTGGAAGATTATCGACCTTGGAGGGGTTTCCTTGACTATAATTGATCCCTGAACAAGATCAAAGTCTTTATGGATTTAACAACTCAATTTGTTCCAACCAAGTGAGGTCAAGATCAATCAAACCATTCATCCAATGATCAAACAAGTTTGTGTCAATATAAAGTCTCCAATCAAGTTTCCTTGATTGGAATGTCCAAGTATGATCATGGAGCCAAGTACACATATGTTATGCATTGGTTTTCCCCATACTTGGTCAACTTAATGATTATTGTCTCGTCAACCTAATTTCTCAAGGGATGTATTGACATTTTGAGTAATTAGGTTGATCTTAACATCTCACCCCATTTCTAGCAAACAAAAACATTTTGTTGAACCTTATAGTTTGTGTGAGATGCCCCCAAGTTGCCCAATAATTGTTCCCAACAATTTAAATGATCATGAAGGGTTTTGAATGCTTTTTAATCCTAAGAAGCGCGACACATTCCCAATTCCCTTCGCAAGAAGCTAAACTCATTCTCGGGGAGTGGTTTAGTGAAAATGTCCGCTAGGTTCGATTTGGACTCTACATGTGAGAGTACAATATCTCCTCTAGCAACATGATCTCTAATGAAGTGGTGACGTACTTCAATATGCTTGGTTCTAAAATGATGGACTGGATTCTTTGTTAGGTTTATCGTGCTTATGTTATCACACAACACTTGCACACCCTTGTAGGTTAATCCATAGTCCTCTAGTGTATGAATCATCCACAACAAATGCGATACACTCTCTCCCATGGCGATATATTCTGCCTCGGTTGTGGAGAGAGCAACACAATGTTGCTTCCGACTTGACCAACTAACTAATGATGATCCTAAGAATTGGCAACCCCCACTTGTGCTCTTCCGATCCAACTTGCACCCAGCATAGTCGGAATCAGTGTAGCCAATTAGGTCAAACGACTCGGTACGGGGGTACCAAAGAGCAACTCCAATTGTGCCCTTAAGGTATCTCAAAAATCTCTTGACAGCAATTAAATGAGATTCCTTGGCATAAACATGATACCTAGCGCACATACCCACAACAAAAAGTATATCAGGTCGACTAGCTGTGAGGTATAGCAAACTACCTATCATGCTCCGGTATTGAGTTAAGTCAACAGGTTTACCACTCTCATCCTTGTCTAATTTTGTGTTTGTAGCCATGGGAGTGGTAACCTCTCATCCTTGTCTACTTATCATGCTTCGATATTGAGTTAAGTCAACAGGTTTACCACTCTCATCATTGTCTAACCGTGTGTTTGTAGCCATGGGAGTGGTTACCTCTTTCGAATCACTCATGTTAAATTTTCGAAGCATCTCTTGAGTGTACTTTGATTGGTGCACATTGATTCCCTCTCGAGTTTGTTTGATTTCAAGTCCAAGGAAGAAAGTCAACTCTCCCACTAGACTCATTTCAAATTCACTCTCCATGTGTCTAATAAATTCATTTAAATAGCCCTTATTGTTTGAGCCACAAATTATGTCATCGACATACACTTGGGCTACAAATATATTTTCACCATCTCTCCGTAGAAATAGTGTAGGGTCTATTTGTCCTCTAACAAAACCCTTTTCAATGAGAAATATCGACAACCGCTCATACCAAGCTCGGGGTGCTTGTTTAAGGCCGTAGAGTGCTTCTTGAGCTTGAACACGTGGTTTGGAAATTCGAACTCTCAAACCCCGGAGGTTGTTCGACATAGACCTCTTCTCTTATGAAACCATTTAGAAAGGCCGATTTGACATCCATTTGGTAGAGCTTGAAACCTCGATGTGCTGCAAATGCAAGCATCAACCGGATGGACTCTAATCGTGCCATGGGAGCATATGTCTAATCGTAATCAAGGCCTTCAACTTGACTATAGCCTTTGGCTACTAAGCGTGCCTTGTTTCTTACGATTTCTCCCTTATGGTTCAATTTATTTTTGAAGACCCATTTGGTTCCAATAATGGTGGTCTTCTTAGGTCTAGGGACTAAGTCACATACTTGACTTCTTTCAAATTGACCTAGTTCATCTTGCATGGCAATGATCCAATCGGGATCATTTAATGCCTCGTCAATTTTTCTAGGTTCAATTTCGGAAATTAGGGCAACTTCATTAGCCTCATTCCTAAAGAATGATCTAGTCCTAACCCCATAGTGGATATCTCTAACTATTTAGTCTTGGGGATGGCTAGAGGCTAGCCTGGTTTGCCTTGGTGTTGATGGTGCTTCTTGGATGATGTCACTAGACACAGGCTCAGCCTGAGGATCCGGTTGATCTATGGGTTGTCTAGGCTCACCGTCATCAGACTCATCACCACCATCTACAACACTTGGACTTCCATTCAAACTTAGTTTCCTAAGTTCGAATTGAACTCCTTCTACATCTTCTAATTGATCATTCGCTTTTGGAATTTCCTCAAAAACAACATCAGAAGACTCTTCAACTATTCTAGACTTCTTGTTATAGACTTGGTAAGCTTTGCTAATGAGGGAGTACCCGACCAGTATCCCTTCATCAGCTTTCACCGTGAACTTTCCAAGGTGGTCCTTGGTGTTTAGAATAAACACCTTACAACCAAACACCCAAAGATTTGTTGGTGCAGGCAACACCTAAGTCGAACCTGGGTTTTGATATTGGCAAAGGGCTCAAAAGTTAACTATTATTTGTGGTCTAATGTGTTCATTAAGTGTACAGAAAAAAGTCCTGGTGAAGGGCTGCTGGGCACCTAGCGAAGGACTGCTAGGCATCGAATCCTGAAGACCTGGCGAATGGGTTGCTGGGCACCTGGCGAAGGGCTGCTAGGAGTCTAAGACCTAGCGAAGGACTGCTAGGCACCTGGCAAAGGGCTGCTGGGAATCTAAGACCTGGCGAAGGGCTGCTAGGCACCTGGCGAAGGACTGCTTGGTACCGAAGACCTGGCAAAGGGCTGCTAGGCACCTGGCGAAGGACAGCTGGGCAAAAGTCCAATCGGAGGAGCCGGTTTACAAAAGGTAAACTCTCTTGAGAGGAGTAGGTGAGGACGCGTTCCCCGTCGAGGGAACAGTAGGCGTCAGTTCGACCTAGGGCTCCATTTGGGAGACTAAAAGTCAGAACCAAGACAGCTAAGGCTGTATAAACCTAATATTTTATAGCCTTGTTTGTTGTGGAACTAACCTTGGATGCAGGGACCAAAGGAACGTGTTTCTGCAGCTCAGAACGCCCCAAAGGAGAGGGGCAGCAGCTGGGCTAGGCGCCCGGGAGGTCCCGGGCGCCCAAGGTCAAAGCCAAACAAGCATTTGAGCAAAGATTGCTTCGAAAGCTCATTGGGCCAGGCACCCTCAAGCTCCCGGGCGCCCTGAGTGTCCCGGGCGCCGTGGATGCCTCGGGCGCCCTGGGTCCAAGCCCACGAAGCGATGGAAGCTAATCCAGCCGAGAAGCCAGCGGACCAAGTCAACCGGGGCGCCCCCGTCAGCTCCGAGCCCGATTCTGGAGGGATAAGCCTTGACCGAGCTTCGGATGAGAGTTTTCGGATCCGAAGGCACATGTCAAGCGCCCCCAGCATCCCGGGCGCCCCCAGGAGGGCTATAAAAGGGGCTCGACCCCCAAGGCTTCGATATCAATTTTTCTAACGCCTCTACGCTCTTCGACTCAAGCGCTCTACTCCGGAAACCTCCGATCTCGAGATTCTAAGTGCCGACGACGACCCTCCGCACCGAAGTACGATCCACACCGGGTGTCGGTAACGAAGAGTAAACTTGTTTTTTTCTGCACTATAATTGTACAAATCTTTGTAAAACTTTGCGCATTATAGAATTGCCTGTAGTAAACGGTCAAGGACCGTGGGCCTTGGAGTAGGAGCCGACCGCGACTCCGAACCAAGTAAAATCCTTGAGTTCTGTGCGTTTGTTTTTAATTTCTGTTGCGCATTCTATTTCTTCTAATTCGAAACAATTCACGGTATTCACCCCCCCCTCTATCGTGTTTTCTCGATCCAACAAGTGGTATCAGAGCGGAGAAGCTCAAATTTGGTGCAACCACCAATTTGAGAGTTTTTTGGATTTTTACGAAATAATTTTTTATTATTTTTTAATCGAATTTTTATCGTTAATCGAGGTTGGTGCAACACCACTCGATAAAATTGTTTTATCTTCTTCCCGCACTGCTAATCCAAGACCAAGTCTTGGGACATTTTTTTTTGTTATCTTTATTAAAGAATAATTTCTAAATGGCCATACAAGAGGGCTTCAGCACCGCCAGACCACCACTTTTCATTGGGGAGGATTTCTCCTACAGGAAGAGTAGGATGGAAGTCCACCTGAAAACTCAGGTGGACATGTGGATAATAATCCAGTCTGGTCTGGAAATCCCTAAAAATGCTGACGGAGTGCCACAATCCTACACCGAATGGGATACCACCCTAAAAAGGAAAATTGAAGCCGATGCTAAAGCAACCCAAACACTCCAATGCGGCCTAACCAAAGAAGCGCTGAACCGGGTGGGTCCATTCAACAGTGCAAAGGAACTCTGGGGTAAGCTAATTCAGTTGCACGAAGGAACCTCCGATACCCGAATCAGCAAGAGGGACCTACTACTGACCAAGCTGTATACAATCAAGATGAACGACAGCGAATCTGCAGCTCAGCTCCACGCCAGAATTCAGGAGCTAATGAACGATCTACACACAATCGGTCACAAGGTAGAAAATCGTGACCTGATCAGGTATGCTCTTAACGCTTTCCCAAGAAACACTTTGTGGGCATCTATGGTAGATGCGTACAAAGTTTCAAGTGATTTATCTAAAATTAAATTAGATGAGTTGTTTTCTGAACTAGAATTGCATGTGCAGACTAACTGCACCCTAGCCGAGAAAGACATCGCTTTTGTTGCAGGTAAAACTGGAAAGATAACCAAGAAGAAGCCTCATCCTGCACCAGAGTCTGATTCAGACTCAGACTCAGAAGACAGTGAAGGAAATCGACCTAAGCTGGTTCGGCTAGCCCGGGATTACTACAAGGAACTAAAAAATCAGACCAACAGAAGGAAAACCAGCTGAAGAAAGGAAGAACCAGCTGAACCTTCAAATGAAAAGACCAAACCAAATGTGACCTGTTACGAATGCAAAAAAAAGGGTCACTACAAGACGGAATGCCCCAATCTAAAGGAAACGAAGAAGACAAGAAAAAAGAAGGCCCTTCAAGCAACGTGGGACGAACCTTCGTCCGAAGAAGAAGAAGAGGCCCCACAGTCGAACCTACTCGCCCTGACTGCCTCAGAAGAAATCGAGACCGAGTCAGAATCGGAGTCGGACGACGAAAAGCTTACATTTTCAGAGGACGGCGAAATCACTGTAAGTGGATTTTCCAGAATTCAATTAACTGAATTGATTGCTTACCTCTCTCGCGACTTGGCGAAAGCCAAAATCCGAGTCGAGTCCCTCCGATAGGAAGTAAAACTCCTGAAAGAGGGAGCTGACTTTACATCCTTAGCCGAGAAGGTTCAAGAAGGAAACTCTACTCAAGTTGAAAAACTTGAGAAAGAGAACTCCTCTTTGAAAACTCAAGTCAAGGACCTTAGAGCATCCTTAGAACGGTTCACTTCTAGTTCCAAGGGTCTTGACATGATCCTTGGAAAACAGAAGTCGATTCTAATCGATCCGGGTNGGCGCCCCAGCGTCCCGGGCGCCCCCAGGGGCTATAAAAGGGGCTCGACCCCAAGGCTTCGAACAACTTTTCTAACGCCTCTATGCTCTTCGACTCAAGCGCTCTACTCCGGAAACCTCCGATCTCGAGATTCTAAGTGCCGACGACGACCCTCCGCACCGAAGTACGATCCACACCGGGCGTCGGTAACGAAGAGTAAACTTGTTTTTTTTCTGCACTATAATTGTACAATTCTTTGTAAAACTTTGCGCATTATAGAATTGCCTGCAGTAAACGGTCAAGGACCGTGGGCCTTGGAGTAGGAGCCGACCGCGACTCCGAACCAAGTAAAATCCTTGAGTTCTGTGCGTTTGTTGTTAATTTCCGTTGCGCATTCTATTTCTTCTAATTCGAAACAATTCACGGTATTCACCCCCCCCTCTATCGTGTTTTCTCGATCCAACAAGTGGTATCAGAGCAGAGAAGCTCAAATTTGGTGCAACCACCAATTTGAGAGTTTTTTGGATTTTTACGAAATAATTTTTTATTATTTTTTAATCGAATTTTTATCGTTAATCGAGGTTGGTGCAACACCACTCGATAAAATTGTTTTATCTTCTTCCCGCACTGCTAATCCAAGACCAAGTCTTGGGACATTTTTTTTGTTATCTTTATTAAAGAATAATTTCTAAATGGCCATACAAGAGGGCTTCAGCACCGCCAGACCACCACTTTTCAGTGGGGAGGATTTCTCCTACAGGAAGAGTAGGATGGAAGTCCACCTGAAAACTCAGGTGGACATATGGATAATAATCCAGTCTGGTATGGAAATCCCTAAAAATGCTGACGGAGTGCCACAATCCTACACCGAATGGGATACCACCCTAAAAAGGAAAATTGAAGCCGATGCTAAAGCAACCCAAACACTCCAATACGGCCTAACCAAAGAAGCGCTGAACCGGGTGGGTCCATTCAACAGTGCAAAGGAACTCTGGGGTAAGCTAATTGAGTTGCACGAAGGAACCTCCGACACCCGAATCAGCAAGAGGGACCTACTACTGACCAAGCTGTATACAATCAAGATGAACGACAGCGAATCTGCAGCTCAGCTCCACGCCAGAATTCAGGAGCTAATGAACGATCTACACACAATCGGTCACAAGGTAGAAAATCGTGACCTGATCAGGTATGCTCTTAACGCTTTCCCAAGAAACACTTTGTGGGCATCTATGGTAGATGCGTACAAAGTTTCAAGGGATTTATCTAAAATTAAATTAGATGAGTTGTTTTCTGAACTAGAATTGCATGTGCAGACTAACTGCACCCTAGCTGAGAAAGACATCGCTTTTGTTGCAGGTAAAATTGGAAAGATAACCAAGAAGAAGCCTCAACCTGCACCAGAGTCTGATTCAGACTCAGACTCAGAAGACAGTGAAGGAAATCGACCTAAGCTGGTTCGGCTAGCCCGGGATTACTACAAGGAACTAAAAAACCAGACCAACAGAAGGAAAACCAGCTGAAGAAAGGAAGAACCAGCTGAACCTTCAAATGAAAAGACCAAACCAAATGTGACCTGTTACGAATGCAAAAAGAAGGGTCACTACAAGACGGAATGCCCCAATCTAAAGGAAACGAAGAAGACAAGAAAAAAGAAGGCCCTTCAAGCAACGTGGGACGAACCTTCATCCGAAGAAGAAGAAGAGGCCCCACAGTCGAACCTACTCGCCCTGACTGCCTCAGAAGAAATCGAGACCGAGTCAGAATCGGAGTCGGATGACGAAAAGCTTACATTTTCAGAGGACGGCGAAATCACTGTAAGTGGATTTTCCAGAATTCAATTAACTGAATTGATTGCTTACCTCTCTCGCGACTTGGCGAAAGCCAAAATCCGAGTCGAGTCCCTCCGATAGGAAGTAAAACTCCTGAAAGAGGGAGCTGACTCTACATCCTTAGCCGAGAAGGTTCAAGAAGGAAACTCTACTCAAGTTGAAAAACTTGAGAAAGAGAACTCCTCTTTGAAAACTCAAGTCAAGGACCTTAGAGCATCCTTAGAACGGTTCACTTCTAGTTCCAAGGGTCTTGACATGATCCTTGGAAAACAGAAGTCGATTCTAAATCGATCCGGGTTAGGCTATCGAACCAAGGCGAGACAAAGGTCATATTATGCTGTACTAAATCAGTCTAGACCTAAAATTCAGGCATGGGTACCCAAACTGTGCCTGAACAAACAAACTGGATCAAATCAGTATTGGATTTCCAAGGACAAGATTCACATCTTGCCGAACCATTTTCGTGGCTTTAGTCCAGGGGGAGCCAAATTAAAAATAATTTTCATAGTTAGATAATTTTTTTGTTTTAAAACGCATGATTTGCTTGTCTATTTATTTTCTGCAATTTACCATGCTTAAACTTAGGACTGGTTAAATTAAGGACCAAATCAATTAAATGAAATTTAAACAACATAGTATTGGGTGGCGGTGAGATGATAGTACATTAGGGAAGCCATTTTGGTGGAACTAGCCGAAGCTACCGATCCAAGACCCAAACTAGTTAGACCAAAATTTTTCAAAAAGTAATTTTGTAAATGAAATTTCATTAAAAGACTTTGTCAAGGAAAGGGTTGATGATCCAATAAGGCTACGGCCAAAGAAGGCCTAGTGCCTCGCCAAGACCTGGAAGCCAATTTTTGAAATTCAAATTCAAATTATTCTTTGTTAAATTTCAGTTAATTGTAGATTTAAACACTCTTTTTCAAAATAAATTCAAAACCAATTGTTTTCAAAATTAATTTAACTTTTTCAAAATAAATCATGATTTTTCAAAATTCTGTCTACTAAAACCTGTCTCACAATAACCCATAAGGCTAACGTGATTGATAAACTCTAGATTGGGTGAGACAGACTAGGTTGTGAAAATCAATTTAGGCTATCCTCAATTCTAATTGGATCCAAATCAACAAAACTCTTTATGTGTAGGAACATAAAGATTTGGACCAATGGATGTTGGATAGCGGGTACTCCAGACACATGACTGGGGATAAATTGAAATTCACCAAACTCAAGTTCAAGAACCTAGGCTCAGTAGCATTTGGCAACAATGCTATACTCAAAGTGATTGGGTCAGGTAACATTGAACTCAATTCTGACTTTGTTATTAAAAAGGTGCTTTTGGTTGAAATTTTTAAATTTAACTTGCTTAGCATAAATCAATTATGTGATACTGGCTATGTAGTTACCTTCACCAATTCTAACTGCCTGATTAGAAATTTACAAGACTCAGAAATCATGCTTAAGGGCTCTAGGAAAAATAATGTATACACTATAAACCTACCCTTAGTACCTAAATGCATGTTAACTCAGTTAGAAGTATCAAACCTCTGGCATAGGATATTAAGACACACTAATCTAAGATTAATTTCAAAAATCACCCAACTTGGCCTAATTAAAGGTATACCTAAAATTAAGAACCATGAAAACTTAATATATGAATAATGCAATCAAGGAAAACAAACCAGGTCTAATCATAAACTAATTCAATCAGATCTAACTCAAATCACACCTGAGCTCCTACACCTTGACCTATTTGATTCACATAGAGCCAAGTCACTAAGCGAAAATCGGTACTGCTTAGTAATTGTTGATGATTACTCTAGGTTTACCTGGGTTAGGTTTCTAAAGACCAAAGATGAAACCCTAAATCTATTTAGTGATTTTTACAAGTTAATTGAAAATCAAAACGATACCAAAATCAAAAGAATTAGGAGTGATCATGGGGGAGAATTTGAAAATCAACGATTCGAGGAGTTTTGTAAGATAAACGGGTACATACACGAATTTTCGTGTCCTAGAACCCCCCAGCAAAATAGGACAGTTGAACGGAAAAATAGAACCCTATAGGAAGCCGCTAGGGCTATGCTCAATGAATTCAACCTAGCTAACCAATATTGGGCAGAAGCAATTAATACGGTCTGCTACATCCAAAATAGGGTCCTAATTAACAAATGACATAATAAAACACCCTATGAATTATACTGCCATAGACTTCCAAATCTACATTACCCAAGGGTCTTTGGGAGCAAAGTCCATATCCTAAACACCAAGGACTATCTAGGTAAATTCCAGTCTAAGTCAACCCCAGACATCTTCTTAGGATATTCAACAACAAGTAGAGCCTATAGGGTTTACAATAAACAAACTAAGAAAATTGAAGAAACAACAAATCTGATATTTGATGAAGAAATCAATTCAAAATCTGATAATCCAGATCCAGATTCATCAAATACTGATCAAGAAGATAATGAACAAACTGTTGAACCTTTAATTGAACCCCTAAATGAACTAACTATTGAACCAACTAATGAGTCAATTGAACCCGTAATTAAACCAACCCAAGTAGTTGAACCAAATACTGAACCAAACCGACCGGCCGGACCTGAGGCTGAACCAAGTTCTAGAAAAACTAAGAAACCCAGACTCAGTCACCCAACCGATCAAATTGTGGGTGATCCAACCTTAGGAGTCAGAACTAGGTCCGCCTATAGAAACCTTAGTCAAATAGCACTGATTTCAAAAATTAAACCTAAGAATATAGAGGAAGCCTTACCTGATCCTGATTGGATCATAGCTATGCAGGAAGAGTTAGCCCAGTTTAAGAGGAACCAAGTCTGGGAACTAGTACCTAAACCTGAGGGAAAATCCATTATTGATACTAAGTGGGTGTTTAGGAATAAGCTAAATGATCAAGGAGAAATAGTGAGAAACAAAGCCCGCTTAGTAGCCAAAGGGTTCAGTCAAGTAGAAGGGTTAGATTATGACGAAACCTATGCCCCAGTAGCTAGACTTGAGTCCATTAGGATGTTGTTAGCCTTTGCAACCCATAAAGGATTTAAATGGATGTAAAGTCAGCTTTTCTAAATGGATTTATTAAGGAAGAAGTCTATGTAGGACAACCCCCCGGTTTTGAGGACTTAGAAAGACCTAACCATGTTTACAAACTCACTAAAGTATTTTATGGACTAAAACAAGCACCTAGGGCTTGGTATGAACGCTTATCAACCTACCTAATTTCTAAAGAATTTAAACAAGGACAAATTGACTCAACCCTATTTATTAAGTAGGAAAAGAAATCTTTATCGCCCAAATCTACGTCGATGACATAATCTTTGGGTCCACCAACACAAATTTCTTAAAGGAATTTGTTAAAATAATGGAAAATGAATTTGAAATGAGCTTAGTTGGTGAGCTCAACTTCTTTCTAGGGTTACAAATCAAACAAACTGTTGGTGCAGGAAGCACCATATCGAACCTGGTTTTGATATTGGCGAAGGATTCAAAGTTAAGTTTATTTGTGATCTAACGTTGTTCACTGAGTGTGCAGAAAAAGCCCTAGCGAAGGACTGCTAGGCACTGGTAAAGGAATGCCAGGAAAGAAAGCCCTAGCGAAGGAATGCTAGGCACTGGCGAAGGACTGCCAGACAGGACATGCCCTAGCAAAGGACTGCTAGGCACTGGCGAAGGACTGCCAGACAGGACAAGCCCTAGCGAAGGAATACTAGGCACTGGCGAAGGGCTGCCAGAAGAAAAAACCTAGCGAAGGGCTGCTAGGCACCAAGCGAAGGGAAGCTTGGTAACTCAAGACCTGGCGAAGGACTGCTGGGCAAAAGTCCAACTGGAGGATCCGGTTGGCACCAGGTAAAACTCTCCCGAGAGGAGTAGGTGAGGACGCGTTCCCCTTGAGGGAACATTAGGCGTCGGTTCGACCTAGGGCTCCATTTTGGAAACCCAAAGTCAGAACCAAGACAGCTAAGGCTGTGAAAAATCAACTTAGTATTTGCTATTTTGGACTAACCCTGGATGCAGGACCGAAGGACTGTGTTTCTGCAGCTCAGAGGGCCTCAAAGGAGTGAGGCCGCAGCTGAGCAGGGCGCCCCGGATGTGTCGGGCGCCCCAGAGTCAACCCAAAGTCAGCAGAGAAGTAAACCTCCGACAGCACCGCGTTGGGGGGCGCCCCGCGCATGTCGGGCGCCCCTCTTGTCGCGGGCGCCGTGCAAATCGGGCACCGCGCAGATCGGGCGCCCCGCGTGTCTCGGGCGCCCACTGTGCCACGCCACTGAAGGCGGCTGCAGCTCACCCTCGCGAAGCCTCGGTGATAAAGCTTTGACCGGTCAACCCGGGCGCCCCGCCCGCATCGGGCGCCCCAGTCAACTGTGATCCCGAAGTCGAAGCGATCAGTCACGACCGAGGGCTCGCCGGATCATGAGCCACGTGGAGGGCGCCCCGAGCATGTCGGGCGCCCCCTGCCCTATATAAAGAGGGCCTCGACCCTCTTCAAAGGACAACGATTTGCTTCGACAATTCTACGCTCTTCTGCTTCCACGACACACTCCAGAAAGCTGCCAACTCAAGCCGACGACGTCCCGCTGCTCCAGAACTTCAATCTTCATCGGACGTCGGTAACAAGAGTTGTATTTAAAGTTTACTATTCTGCTTTATTGTAAAATATATTTGTAAACTTTGCGAACTTATAGAATTGCCCGCAGAAAACGGTCAACGACCGTGGGCCTTGGAGTAGGAGTCGACCCAGGCTCCGAACCAAGTAAACCTGCTGTGTTTGCGTTGTTTTACTCTCTTTTATTTCCGCTGCGCACCCGCTCTTTTAAATCCGAACGAATTGCGACATTCACCCCCCCTCTCTCGCATTTCTCGATCCAACACAAACTAGGGATGAAAACTATGTCCATCAATCCAAATATGCTAAGGAGTTAATAAAGAAGTTCAAAATGGACAACTCCAAAAGCATAAGTACCCCCATGGCAACAAATGTAAAAAATAGGTAGTGACCCTGATGGTAAACCAGTAGACCTTAAACTCTATAGAAGTATGTTTGGAAGTCTACTGTACCTTACAGCCAGCAAACCTGATATCCTTTTTGCCGTAGGAATGTGTGCTAGATATCAAACTTGTGCTAAGGAAACGCACTTAGCAGCCCTAAAAAGAATACTTAGATACGTTAAGGGCACCCTAAATGTAGGAATTTGGTATCCTAGGATCTCAACCTTTGACTTGTCAGGATACTCGGATTCTGACTATGCTGGTTGTAAACTGGATAGAAAAAGTACAAGTGGAAGCTACCAACTTTTAGGAAATAGTCTAGTGAGTTGGTGTAGCAGAAAACAACACTGTGTAGCTCTATCCACAACTGAAGCTGAGTATGTTGCCTTAGGAGAGTGTGTAGCACAACTCTTATGGATGATGCACACTCTTAAGGACTTCCAGCTTAACTACACCCAAACTCAAGTCTACATTGACAATATAAGCTCAATTAATCTAACTAAGAACTCAATCCAACATTCCAGAACTAAACACATAGAAGTTAAACACCACTTTGTAAGAGATCATGTAGTCAGGAGTGAGATAGTCCTTAAGCATGTAGACTCTAAATCTAACTTAGCTGACATATTCAACAAACCCCTACCTAAGTCTGAGTTCAGCTCACTAAGAAGGCAGTTAGGGTTATGCTTGGTAGAACAGGTTTACTTTACTTCTGTTTTGATAAGAACTGTTTTATTACTTATCAGTTTCTATTTAATTTGAAATTTTTTTTGTATTTTTAAAAACCAATTTTTTCGACTTAGTTTTTTTTTTTGAAAAAACTACCCCCTTCAAAACTAGGGCTTTTTCGAAAATGGACTTAGCCTAGGCCCTAACCCTAGAACTACATGCACCTATAGATCTAGAAGCCAGCATCTCACAAGCACCTTAGGGTACTTTTGATTGATAACCTAGAATGGGTTGAGATGCTTAGGTCTTTGCCTTGATTCAAGATTCTTAAGTCTGTGCATCTGCAGTAATTGGGGCACTAAATACCAATCAACAGTAATCAGGTTAAGTGTCAAGCTTAGAAAATCTAACTTGAACAAAATACTTAACTTGACTAACCCTAGCGAAAGCTACTGTTTATAATAGCTAGTAAGTAGCTAATTGGGTTAGACATAACCCGAAAGAGATAATTCAAATTGATTTGGTCTAGTGTATACCTTGAATTGGTTCAGTACAACACCCTACTTCTTTTGCTATATTGTTATGCTTACTTCTTTTGCTATATTCTTTTGCTATAATGTTTTTTTGATATATGGCAAAGGGGGAGAGATTGGGAAGGAGAGAAGGTTTAAAATTTTTTTCAAAATTCAAAATTTTCAAAACTTGGTTTATCCTTTCTTCAAAAAGTAAAATCACTTAAGCTGTTTTCAAAACTGTTTCTAAATTGTTTTCAAAACTATTTCTAATTACTTGACTTAAGTCAATTTTTCAAAATTAATTAAGCTAGTTTTAAAAGTTCTCTAAGTACTTATATTAAATTTCACTAATAAAAAAATTTCTAAGTTTTATTTCAAAATTTTCTTGAAAACTTTCTAAAGTGCTAAAGAGATTAGTTTCTCTAAGTATTAAAAACTTCAGAAGAAGTTTAGAAAAGTTTTCTAAAGTGTGAAAACTATGTCTTGACTTGATAATCTTCTAAGTGTAATTTTTCTAAATACAAATTTTCCAAGTGCCCAACATAAAAATTGTTCTTTGTTTTCTGACTTACATTTCTTTGAAAAATGTTCTAAGTGTTGAAAAATTAATTTCCTTTTAGACTTAGAAACTTTTTCAAACCCCGCGAACCTTTGAAAAACCTAGGGGGAGATTTCTTCCAAGGGGAGGAAATGAAATTGGAATTTTTACCTGGTTTAAACTTAACTTTTTGGACCGGGTTGCCATAAATCTAAAATGGGGAGATTGTTGGTGCAACAGCACCTAAGTCGAACCTAAGTTTTGATATTGGAAAAGGGCTCAAAAGTTAAGTATTATTTGTGGTCTAATGTGTTCATTAAGTGTGCAGAAAAAAGTCCTGGCGAAGGGCTGCTGGGCACCTAGCGAGGGACTGCTAGGCATCGAATCCTGAAGACCTGGCGAAGGGTTGCTGGGCACCTGGCGAAGGGCTGCTAGGAGTCTAAGACCTAGCGAAGGGCTGCTGGGAATCTAAGACCTGGCGAAGGGCTGCTAGGCACCTGGCGAAGGACTGCTTGGTACCGAAGACCTGGCAAAGGGCTGCTAGGCACCTGGCGAAGGACAGCTGGGCAAAAGTCCAACCGGAGGAGCCGGTTGGCAAAAGGTAAACTCTCCTGAGAGGAGTAGGTGAGGACGCATTCCCCGTCGAGGGAACAGTAGGCGTCGGTTCAACCTAGGGCTCCATTTGGGAGACCAAAAGTCAGAACCAAGACAGCTAAGGTTGTATAAACCTAATATTTTATTGCCTTGTTTGTTGTGGAACTAACCTTGGATGCAGGGACTAAAGGAAAGTGTTTCTGCAGCTCAGAACGCCCCAAAGGAGAGGGGCAGCAGCTGGGCTAGGCGCCCGGGCAGTCCTGGGCGCCCAAGGTCAAAGCCAAACAAGTATTTGAGCAAAGATTGCTTCGGAAGCTCAGTGGGCCAGGCACCCTCAAGCTCCCGGGCGCCCTGAGTGTCCCGGGCACCCTGGATGCCTCGGGTGCCCTGGGTCCAAGCCAACGAAGCGATGAAAGCTAATCCAGCCGAGAAGCCAGCGGACCAAGTCAACCGGGGCGCCCCCAGTGTCCCGGGCGCCCCGTCAGCTCCGAGCCCGATTCTGGAGGGATAAGCCTTGACCGAGCTTCGGATGAGAGTTCTCGGATCCGAAGGCACGTGTCAGGCGCCCCCAGCGTCCCGGGCGCCCCCAGGAGGGCTATAAAAGGGGCTCGACCCCCAAGGCTTTGATATCAATTTTTCTAACGCCTCTACGCTCTTCGACTCAAGCGCTCTGCTCCGGAAACCTCCGATCTCGAGATTCTAAGCGCCGACGACGACCCTCCGCACTGAAGTACGATCCACACTGGGCGTCGGTAATGAACAGTAAACTTGTTTTTTTCTGCACTATAATTGTACAATTCTTTGTAAAACTTTGCGCATTATAGAATTGCCCGCAGTAAACGATCAAGGACCGTGGGCCTTGGAGTAGGAGCCGACCGCGACTCCGAACCAAGTAAAATCCTTGAGTTCTGTGCGTTTGTTTTTAATTTCCGCTGCGCATTCTCTTTCTTCTAATCCGAAACAGTTTCACGATATTCACCCCCCCCCCTCTATCGAGTTTTCTCGATCCAACAAGATGTTTAACTGTAGGTGGTTTTCCAAACCATAGTTCATGAGGAGTCTTTCCTAGAAATCTATGTATGAGGACTCGGTTTTGCACGTAGCAAGCTGTGTTCACAGCTTCAGCCCATAAGTAGCTCGGTAAGGAGTACTCATTGAGCATGCTTCGTGCGGCCTCTTGTAAGACTCGGTTCTTCCTCTCCACAATTCCATTTTATTATGGTGTTCTAGGAGTGGAGAACTCGTGTCTATACCCTCTCTCTTGACAAAACTCTAAAAATCTTTGATTTTGAAATTCGCCTCCATGATCACTCCTAATTGTTTTAATTGTTGATGATTTTTCATTTTCAACTCTTCTACAAAATGAAATAAAAACATCTAAGGTTTGATCCTTATATTTTAGAAAATAGGTACATGTATATCTAGTAAAATCATCAATGATCACAAAACAATATCTACTACCATTCAAGGATATAATAGTGCTACAATCAAACAAGTCCATGTGAAGTAAATCCAACGCGGTAGAAGTACTTACAGTGCTTTTACCTTTATGTGCAGATTTTGTTTGCTTACCCATTTGACATGCATCACAAAGTTTGTCCTTTTCATACTTGATGCTTGGTAAGCCACGAACTAGTCCCTTGTTGGTCAATTTCCGGATGTTCTTCATGTTTACATGTGCTAGCCTCCGGTGCCAAAGGTTAGACTCATCTTCTCTTGACATGAAACACTTAACAAAAGCATTAGTAACACTTTTAAAAGAAACTTGGTAAATATTATCTACTCTTGTGCCTACTAGTACCGTGTCAAATGTGTCATGTTGTCTAACTAGACATTTACTTGATTGAAAATCAATTGTGTAACCACATCACACAATTGACTGACACTTAGGAGATTAAATGTCATCCCCTTGACTAGAAGAACATTCTTAATCCTAAGACATTTGGATATTTGAATGTCTCCTATTCCTACAACCTTAAGACTACCATTGTTACCAAAGGAAACATTACCTCTACTTTTTCTTTGAAGGGTAGTGAATAAGGATCTATCTCTGGTCATATGTTTGGAGCACCCACTATCAACGAACCAAGTTGATAGATGCTCTCCCTCAATCACGACCTACACAATTTAAAAAATAGAAGATTTAGGTACCCAAATCTTGGGACCTAAAGCACTTACTATGCAAGACTTAGGCACCCAAGCCTTAACCACTTTCCTTTGAACCCTAGGAGTCTTAAGTGGTCTAACATAGTCCTAGACATTAAGGAAACAAATGATGGTTCTTTGGGCTGGTAACCAATACCGGCCTTGTTGTAGACAGCCCTTTGTGCATTTAAAATCATATCTAAAGTTTTTGAGCTTGTTGAGAATTTCTCAAGAACACTCTTGAGTCTCTCAATCTCACTTTTCAATGATTTGTTTTCATCTTCTAAGATCTCTACATGCAAATCATCAATATTCTCATCCTTAGAGGATTTCAACTGTTCAACTTCAACTTTCAATGATTTAATTTTTCCTTTTGACTTCTTTAACAATTCGGTTAAGCATGCAATGGTTCTATAACATTTATCCAATTCGGGAGAGATTACCTCTTCATCATCCGAAGATGATGAAGTCGTGTTTGAGGAGTCCGTGGATTCATCACTGCTCTCCTCACCTTCAATAGCCATGAGTGCTACATGGCGTGTACTCTTTTCATTCTTCTCTTCTTCGGATGAACTAGAGGATAATTCATCCCATGTGGCCTTCAAGGCCTTCTTCTTCTTCTTAGATTTATCCTCCTTCTTCTTGAGCTTTGGGCAGTCCTTCTTGAAGTGCCTTTCTTGCTACACTCATAACAAGTAACATTAGACTTATCAATTTTAACTTCACTAGGGTTACCTTTACCCTTGAAGTGCCGGCTCTTCCTCATCATTCTTCTAACAAAGTTGGCCATCTCGGAGGAAGAAGACCTGCTGCCATCCTCCTCGAACTCGGACTCGGATTCGGATGAAGACGAAGAAACCTCCTTCTCCTTCTTCTTCTCCTTCTTCTTGTTGGTCTTTTCCCCTGCAACTAGAGCAATCCCCTTCTCCTTGGGGCCTTTGTTAGCCATCTAATGTAGCTCCATTTCACAAAATAAATCATCTAATTTTACAATTGACAAGTCCTTAGAAACCTTGTAGGCATCCACCATGGATGACCACAAGGCATTCCTTAGAAAAACTTTTAACACATACCTCACAAGGTCGCGGTTCTCGACCTTTTCGTCAATGGAGTGAAGACCATTCAATACCTCTTTGAATCTACTATGAAGTTCGCTTACCGTTTCACTCTCCTTCATGGAGAGATTTTGTAGTTGGTTGAGGAACAAGTCCCTCTTGGCTATTCTCGAATCTCGGGTACCCTCATGGAGTTCGATGAGCTTATTCCATAAATCCTTTGCGCTTGTAAAGGGACCAACCTTGATTAGTTAGTCTTTGTTCATTCCATATTGCAAAGTCACCACCGCCTTTGCATCGGCTTCTCCTTTTCGTGTTTGCTCAGCCGACCACCGTGAGGACTCCAATTCTTTTTCCTCCACATCTCTTGGTGGATTGAAGCCTTCCTTCACGGAGAACCACATTCCAATGTCGGTCTTGAGATAGTACTCCATGCAAGACCTCGAATACTGAAAATCTGATCCATCGAAGAAGGGAGGTCGAGTGGTGCTAAATCCTTCTCTCAAAGCCATTGTTGATAGCTCTCGGATGTTAAGCCGCTTGAACAGAGCCCCAAGCTCTGATACCACTTGTTGGTGCTTGGATGGCTAGAGAGGGGATGAATGTAGCCAGACACAATTTCTTTCAACTTTTAGGTTTTCTGCGTGATCAGGTTAGTAGCAGCGGAAGACAATACAAAAATAGAGAGGTGCAGAAACTAAACCCTAAACTAAGCACAAGCACAAAATGCTAACAAAGAGGATTTACAAGGTTCGGGGATAACTTGCCCCTACTCCTTGGCGTGCCCTTAAGGTGGGCGATCCCTTGATCGTCGACAGATCATGCCCCGGAATTTCGGATATCAAATCCTCCTTCTCGGTGGAGAAACTTCTCCACACAAATGGTCTCAAAAGTATTAGGAATTAAGCACAGAGACAACAAGGAGATCTTACAGATCGCATACAAAGCACAAGGATGAGAATCGAAGAACAGATCACCGAGCATAGCACAGCACCACCAACACAAGAGCTCCCAGCTCTTTGTTTGCTTGCTGATCCACTCGCGACTTCTTCACAGACTCAAGGTTGCTGCTTGTCAAGAGATCGCTTCAATGTTTTGAATGAATGCTCAAGAGTTGGAGAAGCAGCTTGTTCCTGGAAGAGATGATCAAGTGTTGCCGCTCCTTCTTCACTTCACAGCTTAACCTGCTTTGCATCGCCAACATCGCCAGGTCACAGACGCTCTTATGGAGCTCGCCAGCTTCTCACCTGCAACAGCTCAGCTATCCCTGACCTCCTCTGGACTCACTGAATCCCCTCCAGTCGAGCCCCAGGCCCCAGGTCATCAGCTTCTCAGCCGTTGCAGCTCGCGCCAGAAGACGTTATTTCCTACAGACGGGAAACAGCCAAACCTGCTGTAGCAAAAGCCTCCGTTTGACTCCCCTTGAGTAAACCTAAGTTACCTGCACACTTAGCAGCTCATTAGACCAGTAAATCAGCAGAGAATCACATATCAGTAGAATTAGAACAAAGATCAGTAGTGTATCAGTAGCAACCAGAACGCGATCAGAGCTCTGAGAGCGTTTTTGAATTAAAGCTGTCAGCTACTGATCGGTCCCCGGACCGATCAGAGTGACTCCTGATCGGTCCCCAGTGAGGAATCAGAAATCGTGACTTCTTCTTGATCGATCACCAGATCGATCCCAAGTCGTGGAGTGATTTTCCAGCTTCGCAGTCCAACCCTCCTGATCGGTCACCAGACCGATCAGGGTGTGGCCTGATCGGTCTGGGGTCCAATCAGGACACCTCCTGACCGATCAGGCTCCAGCCTGATCGGTTATAGTGAGAACCTTGCGACAATTGATCGTTCACCAGAACGATCTGAATAGTATCCCTGATCGGTCACCAGACCGATCAGGAGTCGATCAGTAGCCCAACAAGGTCACTGTATGCTCCCTGATCGGTCACCAGACCGATCAGACATAGCTGGATCGGTTACCAGACCGATCCAAGAGGGAACACCGTGCCAACTTCCCTGATCGGTCTCCAGACCGATCTAGGCAAGGCCAAATCCACTCTAAGTCAAGAGAACGGGCTCGCAGCCTTCTCTGACTTGTGCTCAGTCCCCCGGACCAAGACTCCATGCCCAGTCTCACTCACCGGGACTTCAACCTAGCTTCCCAAGCTAGGACCTGGCCCTCCAAGTCAGGGTTTCATCCAACCTAGCCCTCCAAGCTAGGACCTGGCCCTCCAAGCCAGGGTTTCATCCAACCTAGCCCCCCAAGCTAGGACCTAGCCCTCTAAGCCAGGGTTTCATCCAACCTAGTCCTCCAAGCTAGGACCTGACCCTTCAAGCCAGGGTTTCACCCACCTAGCTTCCCATGCTAGGATTTCATACAACTCCGTGCCCAGTCCCCGACCAGAACTTAATCTTAATCATCTCATTAACCTAAACTAAAATCGGTGTCAACACCAAAACAACAATCAGAATCAGACTACATCAACAGATGGGACTGAAGGGACAATCAGGAAGTTGGATATAGAAGAACCATTCTTTCCATCCTTTGTGGGAAGAAGGAAAACCCCCCAGGAACCTATGGCCAGGACGGGCAGTAAAGCCAAACACCCCCCGGGACCTGACAGGGACAAAAAAAAATGGAAGAATCGGGGGGTCAGAGGAATGTCAAAAAGTTTGAAGATTACAATAGCTCCGCCCATCTGGGCAAAGACATTCGGAGCCATTTTTTGGAGCGAGATACCGAAGTATTTGGCAACGCTCATATAAAAGGGGGGGATAGGGATGCGGAGCCATAGTTCTACTTGTCCTAAGAAGAAAGTGAAAAAATCCTTAGGGTTTGTACAAGTGATTGACCTAAGGCCGGACTCGCATCTCCCAGCTTTCCGGGAAGCCATATTTCTAGCAGGTGGCCTGAAGGGATTCCGTCCTAACCCTAGAGGAGACTGTATCGTACCACTCTGTATGATATCCTAGTTCCCCCAGGGAACACTCATCGTCGCCTCGTGTCTTCTTTTTCTTCTCCACCGGACCCATGAGGAGTGAGGAGAGGAAAAAGCAGAAGAAGACTTGCTCTCGCAAAAGGAGGCGCAGCGATAGGATGAATGGTCGGAGAAGGAGGAGGCTTGAAAATAGTTAGGGCAAGGAGGCTACAGGGTGTCGTTGCACCCACTTTTATAGAGAAGAGTTGCACCTTTATGAACAATGAAAGAGCAACACGCCAAAAACGCTGATTGGCCATCCCGAGGAGCCGTTAGCCCTAATTGTCGTCGCTACGTTGGCCCAAGGTGCGTATCGAGGCGATATAACCGCACAATGGGGAGGAGGCATGTGGCGAGGCCACATTCGCTGGGCGATCGTGTCGTCATTATAAGACCTCATGTACTTATAAAGGGTCTGGGATAGTCGTCAGAGAGCCGCGGCAAAATTTGAGGGAAAGCTTGATGTATTCTCAAAAAGCCATCCGGAGCCTTAGATTGCAAGATTGCTTCCTCGAACCTAGAAGACCGCCAATAGAAGAGAGAGAGAGAGAGGTCATTGGGGCACATCTTCTTCATCACATTACTCGTCTAAAGAGACCCTCTCAGGAAAGAGGACCCGAAAACCAACTCGAGTAGTTGTCACCCTGGAGCTAGCTTCAGGAGGACACACCCCCGAGCTCACCTCGGGGGTAAGACCCCGAGAGCACCTCGGAAAGACAACTACTCAGGACCCCCCGAGCCAAAAGTCCTCGGATCGCCTCGGGGTGGTAAGACCCAAGGAACACTCCAGCAGAGATCCGTTTCCCATGGATCGGTGAAGTCATCCTCATCCGTTCTAACGGAGTAGTTACTACCCATGATTAACGGTTATAAAGACCTTAATCATCACAATGGCTCAGAGGGAAGAATCATGACGACCGTTACCAGGGTGAGCCATCACCCGATAATCACGGGGATGTGGTAAAGATCATGGGGCGCTCGTGGATGACCGCCGCAGGTATAGAAGGTAGTCCAACCCCTCCGGTAAGGGGTTATGTGCTCTTTGCTACTCATACATTTTTCCTGCTTACTACACCTCCTCTCCATCGAGGCATTGACTTGAGCGTTGGAGTGGGCTCCACCAGATAACCTCCGGCGTGTTCCCCTAACGCTGGTGTTGATCTTGCAGGGTGCAGAGTTCCTTCCTCTCCTGTTAGCAACCACGTGGGTCGAACCTCGGTAACTAGCCATCGACGTTGATTCCTTCCGGAACATTCATGTTATGATTATGTCTATTTGTTGCATGAAAAATCTCAATCGATAAATATCTTAGAGGTATTCATTAATGAGGTTGAAAGATAATTAAATGGAAATGTGAAAATTATCAGATCTGATAGAGGTGGTGAATATTATGGTAAGCATGATAACTCTAGGCAGTGCCCTGGTCCATTTACTAAATATTTTGAACAACATGACATTTGTGCTCAATACACAATGCCTGGAACACCACAACAAAATGATATTACAGAAAGGCGTAATCGTACTCTAATGGATATGGTAAGGAGTATGTTAAGCTATTCTTTCTTACCCTTATCATTGTGGATGTATGCTTTGAAAACCACCATGTACTTGTTAAACAGGGTTCCTAGTAAGACAGTTCCAAAAACTCCTTTTGAGTTGTGGACCGAAAGAAAACCTAGTTTAAGGCACTTACATATCTGTGGTTGCTCGGTGGAAGTAAGAATTTATAATCCACATGAAAAGAAACTGGACTTAAGAACAACTAGTGGATTTTGTTAGGACCGAAAGGAATTTAGATATCTTCATAATGGTATGTTATTGTCCACTTTGGGCCTAAACCCTCATGGTTTTGCTCTTGGGCTCTCCCAGAAGGCCTCATATCAATGAAGATATCTTTTTTCCTTATAAGCCTATGATCTTTCCCATGTATTTTTGATGTGAGACTATGTTTGCAACCTTGCAACTCCAACAATCCCCCTTTAAACAAAGGACCACAAGCCCTCCTGTCAAGCGGAAACCCTTTCCATTTGATGTCCGATCCTCAACCCACTAGGACTTCACTACCTAGCCGCAACTAGGACTTCTCTGCCTGGTGTCTGGTCCTCTTGATCAAGACACGGGAGCCCACACATCCTTTATTCAAGGGTTAACCCACATGATTAGATCTGGATCATGACTCTAACTCATGCTTCTTCTGGCGGTTAGTCCGATGAAGAGCGACCTAGCTCTGATACCAATTGTTAGGACCGAAAGGAATTTAGATATCTCCACAATGGTATGATATTGTCCATTTTAGGCCTAAGCCCTCATGGTTTTGCTCTTAGGCTCTCCCAAAAAGCCTCATACCAATGGAGATATCTTTTTTCCTTATAAGCCTACGATGTGAGACTATGTTTGCAACATTGTAACTCCAACAGATTTTTCATTGGTTATCCAAAAAAGTCTAAAGGGTATATATTTTATTGTCCTATCATTCTACGAAAATTATTGAAACTAGAAATGCTAGGTTCATTGAGAATGGTGAAACTAGTGGGAGCGTTAAACCACGTGATGTGGAAATTCAAGCAATTAGGGCACAAATACCTTTGCCTATTACTTCTTCTCAAGTAGACCCGACCCCGGGCCGGGTGGCCCGTTGACCAGGTTCACTGGGCCGAACCGGAACCGGCCCGGCAGGGGTTCCAGTTTTCGCAGGCAAAAATCGCGAACCGGCGGTTAACCGCCGGTTCCAACAGCACTGAACCGCCGGTTCAGTGCCGTTGGGAGGTTTTTAATTTTTTTTTCGACGGTTGAGATCATTTGACCATTTTTTGATCAATGGCCATGATTTAGTGATCGTTATGATCCAAACTCTATAAATAGGGAGCTCATTTCATCATTTTCACACACAACACAACTTCTCTTCTCTTAATCTCTCATTCTCAAATCTCAAATCTCAACTTCTCTCTGCATTCTTCATTTTGCGACGATAATGGAAGGAGGTAACGGAGCTTCATCATCTCGATCTCGGAGGGGAAAAGAAATAGCGTACGAGGATCCCAACCTTCAAATTCAATCCACCGATGATGAGACCGAGGCTCAGCCCCAATGCCCTTCGATCCCCGAAACGCAAGGAAGTACCGATGCGATTACTTTTAAGGTTCGAGAAAATCCTCCTTTAAAATTGTCTATTTTCACTAAACATTTTGAGAAGGTCACACTTCCGTCGGGAGAATTACGTGCAAAATGCAAGCATTGCAATGCTTCCTACAAATTCCAAGCCAGCGGCAGCTATGGGTCGTTGAAACGATATGTAAAAACGAAGCACCTGACAGAATATGGGCTTGACCGCTCTCAAACACAATTATCTAGATTTTCTAGTGGTAGTAGTACTGATTCTGGTTTATTTTTATATTCGGATAATAAATTAAGAGAATCATTAGCTAACTTTGTTTCCGTATAGAACATCTTTCTTTTAGTTTTGGATCTAAATGCACATTTGAAGATTTTTGTAAAGAATCTCTTAATCATGCTGCTAAACGTGTACCTAGGACTACACTTACTTGTACAATTAAAAGATTAGTAAAACAAGGAAAAAAATTTAATTGATGAATTTAGTAAATTAAATAATAAAGTTTCTTTATGTTCCGATATTTGAAGTGATCATTGGCAAACTCATTCTTATATGAGTGTAACATGCCATTGGATTGATAACTCTTGGATCCTCCAAAAAAGATTGTTAGCTTATAGAGTTTTTGATGGATCATATACTGCTCATAACATTGCACAATTATTACACTTAATTTTAGAAGAATATGGATTGACTTATCAAATATTTTCAATATCATTAGACAATGCTAGTTCTAATAAGGCTTCTATAGATGAACTAAAATTTATTTGTCAACCTATTATTGGTGGTTTATTTTTTCATATTCGTTGTGTATGCCATGTTTTAAATTTATGTGTTCAAGATGGATTAAAACCTTTACAAAATTATATTCAACCAATTAGAACCGCAATTTCATACTTATGGTCCCATCCATCTATGATGAAACAATGGGATAGATTTTGTAAAACTAATGGAATGCGACCTAAAAAATTTCCACGAGATGTTCCAACACGTTGGAATTCAACATATCAATTATTACAAGATTCTTTTCAATATAAAGATTATTATGTTTATTTTTTGCACAAAATAGTAATACTAATATATATTTATTTTCACAACAATAGAATATTTGTAGTAATATTTGTGAAATTTTAAAAGTTGTTAACGATGCAACTGAACAACTTTCCGGTGTTTATTATCCCACTGCTCATTTAATTTTAGTGAATTTTTGTAGTATAGAATATTAAATGAACATGTAAATAATGAAGCTTTAACTTTATGTATATTAGCTATGAAAACTAAATGGGAAAAATATTTTTATTTTATTCCTGAAATTTATTTAATTGCATTTGTTTTAGATCCTAGATTTAAATTAGAAATTTTACAAGAAATGTTAACTTTATATTATGACGCTTTAATTCCTATTAAAGATTCTTCCTCTCCGGATCCCGCTAATATTATATATAATATTAGAAATTATTTATATGATCTTTATAATCAATATTATGTTAAATATGGAACACAAACTAATATTTCTGAAACACAACAACCTACTACTACTAATTTAAAACTTACAAAAGCACAACTTTGATTAAAAGAACGGACGAAACGTCCACGAGGATCCTCAAGTTCCACACAGGAACTTGAGAATTATTTTACGACTTCTTTTGATTTTAATGAAGCAGATAGCGAAGACTTCGATATCTTGAAGTGGTGGTCACAGAAGGCTCAAAGCTTTCCCGTTCTCTCCGTGATCGCAAAAGAAATTTTAGCTTCTCCAGTGTCAACTGTTGCTGTGGAACAGACGTTCAGTGCCGGTGGCAACATATTAGATGAACGACGATCAACTATGTCTCCCGACTCATTGGAAGCTCAAGCATTACTTGATGATTGGACCAGAGCCGAGAAGCGAATCCAAGGAATGCAACTTTCAGAAGACGAAGTCAAAGAATTTGATACCGAAGGAACAAATACAACGGGAACGGGAGGAAATGGAAGTGAGTGAGAAAGGGTAAAAATGTAAAAAATATAAAAGGGTAAAAATGTAAAAGAACTACGTGGGCTTTGATTCTCCTACATCCTAAGGGGATACGTAGGTATCTTATATAAGTACAAGCCCTTTTTTTAATAAAATTTATTTTTTTAATTTAATTTTTAATTTTTTTAATATGATAATCTTGAACCGTGGCGAACCGTGAACCGAACCGTGAACCGACGGTTCCAAACCGTGAACCGTAATCGGCTTGGGCGGTTAAGGTTAAGGGTCGACCTCCCACGAACCGTCGAACCGGCGGTTCCGAACCGTCGAACCGGCGGTTCCGAATCGTCGAACCGTCGGTTCCGAACTATGGTCGGGTCTATTCTCAAGTTGTTGTTCCTATGATTATTGAACAACTTGACAACCTACATAAACAACAAATGAATGACCAAGCACTTCATGTTATTGTTCACAATGAACCTAATGTTAATGAACCACAAGTAATAGCATTAAGCAAGTCTAAAAGGGAAAGAAGATTAGTTATTCCGAATGATTATGTGGTTTATCTACAAGAGTCTGAATTTGACTTAAGTGTTGATGAAGATCCAGTTTCATTTTCATAAGGAAAGTGTTAATTTTTCCAAGTGGTTTGATGTCATGATTTAAGAGTTAAAATCAATGGATCGCAATAAAGTTTGAGATCTAATTGAATTGCCTGAAGTGTCAAAGGCAGTTGGATGTAAATGGGTCTTTAAGACCAAACCAAACATAAATCTAAACGCAATATCGAACAACACAGGGCTAGACTTGTTGCCAAATGTTTTACTTAGAAAGATGGTGTTGACTATAAAGAGACCTTTCTCCTGTCTCAAAAAAATACTCACTAAGTATTATTATGGCAAAGGTAGCTCATTATGATTTAGAGCCACATCAAATATATGTGAAAATCACCTTTTTGAATGGAGATTTAGATAAAGTGGTTTATATGAAGCAACCTAAGGGTTTTTCAATTAAAAGAAAGAGACACATGGTGTGTAAGCTTAAGAAGTCAATATACGGACTTAAACAAGCTTCTCGACAATGGTATCTTAAGTTCAATGATATTATAGTTTCCTTTAGATTTAAGGAAAATATCTAGATAGGTGTATATATCTAAAGATTAGTGGAAGTATGCTTATTTTTTTGATTCTATATGTTGATGATATATTGCTTGCTACTAATGATCTTGGTTTATTACATGAGATCAAAAAATTTCTCTCAAAGAACTTTGAAATGAAAGATATGGGTGAGACATCCTATGTGATAGGAATTGAAATATTCCGTGATAGAACATAACAAATGATAGGGTTGCCCCAAAAGTCATATATTACTAAAGTTTTAGAGAGATTTAGGATGGAAAAATATTTTGCAGGTATTGTACCAATTCAGAAAGGTGATAAATTGAGCCTTATGCAATGCCCCAAGAATGAATTAGAACACAAACAAATGGAATAAATTCTTTATGCATCCATCGTTGGAAGCTTAATGTATGTCCAAACTTGTACTAGACTAGATA
This sequence comes from Boesenbergia rotunda, assembly GCA_024364735.1. Lineage (NCBI taxonomy): Eukaryota > Viridiplantae > Streptophyta > Magnoliopsida > Zingiberales > Zingiberaceae > Boesenbergia > Boesenbergia rotunda. The sequence continues at coordinate 290,746 of JAGFNQ010007580.1, read as the reverse complement.
TCAGTTTTGCTGTTGGAATGTTAGGCAGATATCAAAGTAATCCAGGATTGGATCATTGGAAAACTGTAAAGAAAGTTTTGCGATATTTAGAAGGGACGAAAGAATGCATGCTCACTTATAGGAGATCCGATCATCTTGAAGTGATAGGATACTCAAATTCAGATTTTACTAGATGTTTGGATTCTAGCAAATCCATATTTGGCTATTTGTTCCTCTTAGCTGCAGGAGCAATTTCATGGCAAAGTAAGAAGCAGTCAATCATTGTTGCTTCAACTATGGAAGCTGAGTTTGTGGCATACTTTGAGGCCACCATTCATGGATTATGATTGTGGAACTTCATTTCAGGACTTGAAATAGTCGACAGTATTGCTAAGCCATTGAAAATTTATTGTTAAAATTTCAGGCCACCATTCATGGATTATGATTGCGGAACTTTATTTCAGGACTTAAAATAGTCGATAGTATTGCTAAGCCACTGAAAATTTATTGTGATAATGCTGCAGCAACCTTTTTTTAGAAGAACGACAAGTATTCAAAAGGTGCTAAACATATGGAATTGAAATACTTTGCCGTTAAAGAAGTTCAGAAACAAAGAATGCCCATTGAGAACATTAGTACCAACCTTATGATTGCGGATCTATTAACTAAAGAATACCACCAAAGACATTTAATGAGAATGTCATTAGGATGGGCATTATGGAAGATTGTTAATGATTTCAAAATTAAGTTTTACGCTCCTTTTTGTATTTGACTCTCTGAGCTCTTGAATGTTATTTTGATATATATACATGAATGATTATGTAAGTATTAACAGGATTTGTCTTTAATAAGAATATTATGGATGAACTATATTATGTTATGTCTCATTATAGTTCATGTTAGGTGTGGAACTGATATTGTGATACATTGAAGGAAGTATGTCGAATTAATGATATACGACTGCTATGATCCTTATTAGTTTTTTGCTTAATGATTGACAAATTTAAGAATGAATTTAGCTTACATATTGTGCATTATGTTTGAAGTGAATAAAGTCATATGACCAAGTGGGAAAATGTTAGAAATATTAATATCCATATGGATTTATATCTCTATTCAATAGCTCATTTATATTGGTCAATGAAGAAGCAATTCTCTTCATATTCATGTAATTATATTGGTGAATGAAGAGACAATTCTCTTCACATTCATGCAATTATATCGGTCAATGAAGAGATAATTCTCTTCATATTCATGCAACTGAATATAAAAGAAGATGAAAAGATCATTCTCATATTCATGTAATATGAGAATTAACGTATTGCATTAAGAGACAAATGAATGTACATATTGATGGAATGTGTAAATGAAAGGTTTCAAAAGAATCCTCCCTCTACCTATGTATAGGACTTTGTTCCATAAAAAAGGCTAAGCAAGAAAAAAGTCAAGAGGGAGAAACACAATTATATAAGGGGTTTAGTTTCTTCATACTTAAAATCATCATGAGCCAAGGTATGTTTTACTTTTAAGTATTATATTGTGTAAATCATTTAGTTCAAAATCTTGGGCATTAAGGAATATACAAATTGAGAAACTTAATTTGCATGTTCATATTGATGAAGATATATATTAATATCTTACAAATATATGTTAATATGTTTATTACATATTAAAGTTAATGTTGGTGCCGGAAGCACCAAAGTTAAACCTTTGTTTTGATAATGGCAAAGGGTTCAGAAGTTAAGATTTGGTTGTGATCTAACAAGCTGATTAAGTATGCAAGAAAGTCCTAGGTACATAGGCACTAAGTCCTGGTTCATTGAATTGGGCACTAAGTCCTGGCCGCGGGCTGGGCAACTAACTCCTGACCTAAAGTTGGGCAATAAGACCTGGTGAGTGAAGCTGGGCACTAAGACCTGGTCAAGGACTGGGCACCGAAGACCTGGTGAGTGAAGCTGGGCACTAAGACCTGGTCGAGGACTGGGCACCGAAGACCTGGTGAGTGAAGCTGGGCAAAAGTCCAACCGGAGGAGCCGGTTGACAAAAAGGTAAATTCTCCTGAGAGGAGTAGGTGAGGACGCGTTCCCCGTAGGAGGGAACATTAGGCGTTGGTTAGACCTAGGGTTCCATTTGGGAAACCCAAAGTCAGAACCAAGGCAGCTTAGGCTGTAAAGAATGTCTAACATATTATATATTTGCTTCTTGTGTTTTGGAACTAACCCTGGTTGCAGGAGACGAAGGGACGGTGTTTCTACAGCTCAGGCGCCTCATTGGAAGGAGGCGCCTCACTGGGATAGGCGCCTGTATGGATACAGGCACCCCAGTGCAAGGCCAAACCGAGACCATCGAAGCAAACTGCCACGAAAGCCTTTGGACCAAGTCAAGCTAGGCGCCTGTGTTAACACAGGCGCCCCAGTCAGCTCAGGCGCCTCAATGAAGGGGATAAGCGCTGATCGAGCCTGCGGATTAGAGTTCGCGTAGGAGAGGCCACGTGTCAGGCGCCCCCTTCAACACAGGCGCCCAGTGGACCACTATAAAAGGGGGTTCACCCCCAATGCTTCAGAACAACTTGCAAATCTCGCTTTCAACACTTTCGCTCAAGCTCTACGCCCCGACAAACTCCGAACTCACGATTCAAGCGCTGACGACGACCCTCTGCTCCGAAATTCCATCCACTCCGGTCGTCGGTAAAGCTGTCATTTCTTAAGTGTTGTAATTCTCTTTTTCGATTCTATATCTGTACTCGAAACTGTAATAATTTATACGAATATAGAATTGCCCAACGTAAACGGTCAAGGACTGTGGGCCTTGGAGTAGGAGCTAACCGCGACTCCGAACCAAGTAAAACAAACTGTGTTAGCGACTTTGTTTTACTCTTTTTCGCTGCGTAGTTTCTCTAACTGTCCGAAAATTTTCAGATCGATATTCACCCCACCTATTGATTTACTCCGATCCAACAAGTGCTATCAGAGCGGGTGGTTCAAACTTAGTGCAACCACCAGTTTGAGAAGTTTTTTTCGGATTTACGAATTTTTAAATTCTTTTCGCTCGAATTTTCTCGTTAATCAAGGTTGGTGCAACACCACTCGATCTTTTTTCGTTATTATTAATTTCGTCCCGCACTACTAATCCAAGACTCAGTCTCGGAACAAGTTTTTGGTTATTTATTTTTCAGTAAATTCTAATGGCCATGCAAGAGGGATACAGCACTGCCAGACCTCCTCTTTTTAGTGGAGAAGACTTCTCCTACTGGAAAAGCAGGATGGAAGTCCACCTGAAAACTCAGGTGGACATGTGGATAATCATCCAGTCTGGGCTGGAAATCCCCAAAAATGCACAAGGTGTGGTGCAACATTATACTGAGTGGGACGCCTCACTAAAGAAGAAAATCGAGGCCGATGCAAAGGCAACCCAAACTTTGCAATGTGGTTTAACCAAGGAAAAACTAAACGGGTGGGACCCTTCAATAGCGCGAAAGAGCTTTGGAACAAGCTGATCGAGCTGCACGAAGGCACTTCCGACACAAGGATCAGTAAAAAAGATCTGTTGCTGAACAGACTCTATACAATCAAGATGCACGACGGTGAGACTGCGGCCCAACTCCACGCCAAAATTCAGGAGCTGATGAACGGGCTGCACACGATAGATCACAAGGTTGAAAACCGTGACCTGATCAGGTATACGCTTAACTCTTTCCGAGAAACTCACTGTGGGCATCTATGGTAGATGCCTACAAAGTTTCAAGGAACTTATCTGAAATCAAATTAGACAAACTCTTTTCTGAACTAGAACTGCACGAACAGACTAACGCTACCTTGATCGAGAAAGATATAGCTTTCGTTGCAGGTAAATCTCAAGGCAAAGCTCCCAAGAAGAAGACTCAACCAGCACCCGAGTCTGACTGAGACTCGGATTCAGAAGATAGTGAAGGGGATCGACCCAAGTTGGTTCGGCTAGCTTGGGACTACTACAAAGAACTAAAGCACCAAACGAACAGAAAGAAAGTAAGCCGAAGAAAAGAAGATCCATCAGAACCTTCAACAAGATCGAAGAGCAAGACCAACGTTACTTGCTATGAGTGCAACAAAAAGGGACATTTCAAGTCAGAGTGCCCCAATCTGAAGGAGACCAAGAAGGCGCGAAGAAAGAAGGCTCTTCAAGCCACCTGACACGAATCCTCTTCCGAAGAAGAAGAAGAAGTCCCACACATGAATCTCCTCGCCCTAACCGCCTCGGAAGACGTCGACTCCGAATCAGAGTCGGAACCAGACGACGGAAGACTTACAATCTCAGAGAACGGGCAAATCATGGTAAGAGGTTACTCTGAATATGAATTGTCAAAGTTAATTTCTTATATGTCTCGTAACTTAGCAAAATCCAAAATCCGGGCTGAGTCCCTCCGACAGGAAGTAAAACGCCTGAAAGAGGAAGCCGACTCGAGGTCCTTGACCGAGCAAATTCAAGAAGGAAACTCAACTCAAGTTAAAAAGCTTGAGGAAGAGAATTCCTCCTTGAAAATTCAAGTCAAGGAGCTCAGAGTAGCCTTAGAACGGTTCACTTTTGGTTCCAAGGGTCTTGACATGATCCTTGGAAAGCAGAAGTCCGTTCTTAACCAATCCGGACTCGGATATCGAACTAAGTCGAGACAACGTGCATATTATTCTGTGTTGAACCAATCAAAAACCCAAGTCCAAGCATGGGTCCCCAAGCTATGTCTAAGTAAACAAGCTGGAGCAAACCAATATTGGATCCCCAAGACAAGATTCACATCTTACCTAACCCTTATAGAGGCTATAGTCCAGGGGGAGCCAATATAAAGACCATATTTATAATTAGATAAATTTTTTTTATTGCTTGCTTGTTTATTTCATTTTGCAATTTTAATTATCATGCTTAGACTTAGGATTGGTTAGACTAAGGACAAAAGATTCAATTAAAATTTGAACAACATAGTATTGGGAGGAGGTGAGATGATAGTACGTTAGGGAAGCCTTTCTGGTGGAACTAGCCGAAGCTACCGATCCAAGACCCAAACTAGTTAGACCAAAATCTTTCAAGAAGTAATTTGAAAATGAAATTTCGTTAAAAGGCTTTGTCAAGGAATGGGTTGTTGCTCCAATAAGGCTACGACCAAAGAAGGCCTAGTGTCTCGCCAAGACCTGGAAGCCAATTACTGAAAATCAAATTCACTTTACTACTTGTTAAATTTGAACCTAACACAAATTTCAATTAATCTTAGATTCAACACACTTTTCCAAAATAAACTTAAACTTTATAAAATTTTCAAAATTAATTCAATATCTTCAAAATTAACCATGCATTTCAAAATTAAATCTTCATTTTTGAAAATCTGTCTCACAAAACCCATAAGGTTAACATGATTGATAACACTAGACTGGGTGAGACTGACTAGGTTGTGAAAATCAATTTTAAGCTATCCCTAACTCTAATTGGATCCAAATCAATAAATACTTTGTGTGTAGGAATATAAAGATTTGGACCAATGGATGTTGGATAGTGGATGCTCCAGACACATGACTGGAGACAAATTGAAATTCACCAAAATCAAGTTCAAGAACCTAGGCTTAGTAGCATTTGGCAACAATGCTACACTCAAAGTCATTGGGTCAGGTAACATTGAACTCAAGTCTGATTTTGTGATTAAGAAAGTACTCTTGATTGAAAATTTTAAATTCAATTTGCTTAGTATAAGTCAACTATGTGATACTGGCTACATAATTACATTCACCAACTTTGACTACCTGATTAGAAACCTCCAAGACTCAGAAGTTATGCTTAAGGGTACTAGGAAAAACAACGTTTATACTATTAATTTACCATTAGTACCAAAATGCTTCTTGAGTCAATTAGAAGAATCCAACCTCTGGCATAGGAGATTAGGTCACACTCATGTTAAACTAATTTCCAAAATTACCCAACTTGGTTTAATTAAAGGTGTACCAAAAATTAAAAATTTTGAAAACACAATCTGTAACTCATGTAACCAAGGCAAGCAAACTAAGTCAAATCACAAATCAATTCAATCGGACTTAACCCAAACCACACTTGAGCTCCTGCACCTTGACCTATTTGATTCACATGGAGCCAAGTCACTAAGCGGGAATCGGTACTGCTTAGTAATTATCGATGATTACTCAAGGTTTACATGGGTTAGGTTCCTTAAAACTAAGGATGAAACCTTGAACTTATTTATTGACTTATGTAAAATGATTGAAAACCAAAATGATACTAAAATCAAAAGACTTAGAAGTGATCACGGGGGAGAATTTGAAAATCAAAGGTTTGAAGAATTTTACAAAATAAATGGGTACATACATGAGTTTTCCTGTCCTAGAACCCCGCAACAAAATGGGATAGTGGAAAGAAAAAATAGAACCTTTCAGGAAGCTGCTAGAACCATGTTGAATGAATTTACCTTAGCTAATCAATTCTGGGCAGAAGCGGTAAGTACGGCATGCTACATCCAAAACAGGGTTCTAATTAACAAAAGGCATAATAAAACCCCTTATGAACTATATTATCATAGATTGTCTAACCTACACTACCTAAGAGTCTTTGGGTGCAAAGTCCATATCTTGAACACCAAGGACTACCTAGGTAAGTTTCAATCCAAGTCAACCCCAGGGATCTTCTTAGGATATTCAACAACTAATAGGGCCTATAGGGTTTATAATAAACAATCTCACAAAATTGAAGAAACTACTAACTTAATTTTTGGTGAGGAAATTGAACCAAAAACTGATAATCAAAACTTGAACCAATCAAAGATTGATCAGGAAGACAGTGAACCAACAATTGAACCATCAATTGAACCACTGATTGAACCTCTAAATGAGCTAACTCTTGAACCAACTACTGAGGTCTCAACTAATCCAATAACTGAACTGACCCAAGTAGTTGAACCAAACACTGAACCAAACCGTCCAGCCAGACCTGAGGCTGAACCTAGTACTAGAAGAAAGAAACCCAGACTCAGTCACCCTTCTGATCAAATTATGGGTGATCCAACTTTAGGAGTCAAAACCAGGTCTTCCTATAGAAATCTGAGTCAGATCGCATTAATTTCAAAAATTGAACCTAAGACTATAGAAGAAGCCCTACCTGGCCCTGATTGGATCATAGTTATGCAAGAGGAGTTAGCCCAATTTGAAAGAAACCAAGTCTGGGAACAAGTACCTAAACCTGAGGGTAAATCTGTTATAGATACTAAGTGGGTGTTCAAAAACAAATTAAATGATCAAGGAGAAATAGTTAGAAATAAAGTCCGCTTAGTAGCTAAAGGGTTTAGTCAGGTCGAAGGGTTAGATTATGATGAAACCTATGCCCCAGTAGCCAGACTTGAGTCAATTAGAATGTTATAGCCTTTGCAGCCCATAAAGGGTTCAAGCTATACCAAATGGATGTTAAGTCTACCTTTTTAAATGGGTTTATCAAAGAAGAAGTCTATGTAGGACAACCCCCAGGATTTGAGGACCTAGAAAAACCTGAGTATGTTTTTAAACTTAGAAAGACACTTTATGGGTTGAAACAAGCACCTAGGGCATGGTATGAACACTTATCAACTTATCTAATTTATAAGGAATTCAACCAAGGTCAAATTGACTCCACCCTATTTGTTAAAACCTTAGAAAATGACATTTTTATTACCCAAATTTATGTCGATGATATAATTTTTGGATCCACCAACTCTAACTTTCTAAAAGAATTTGTAAAAATAATGGAAAGTGAATTCGAAATGAGCTTGGTAGGTGAGCTCAACTTTTTCTTAGGATTACAAATTAAACATACTAGAGATGCTAATTATGTTCACCAATCCAAGTATGCTAAAGAGTTAATAAAGAAATTTAAAATGGATAACTCCAAAAGCATAAGTACCCCTATGGCCACAAATGTCAAAATTGATAGTGACCCTGAAGGCAAGCCTGTTGATCTTAAGATATACCGAAGTATGATTGGTAGCCTACTTTACTTGACCGCTAGCAGACCTGATATCCTATTTTCTGTAGGAATGTGTGCTAGGTACCAAACTTGTGCTAAGGAATCCCACTTAGCAGCCCTAAAAAGAGTACTTAGGTACATTAAGGGTACCCTAAATGTAGGGATTTGGTATCCTAGGACTTCCACTTTTGAATTGTCAGGATATTTTGACTTTGACTATGCTGGGTGCAAGTAAGATAGAAAAAGTACAAGTGGAAGTTGCCAACTATTAGGACATAGCCTAGTCAGCTGGTGTAGTAGAAAGTAACACTGCGTAGCACTGTCCACAACAGAAGCAGAATATGTTTCCCTAGGAGAATGTGTAGCACAACTTTTGTGGATGATGCACACTCTTAAGGACTTCCAGCTTGACTACACTCAAACCCAAGTCTATATTGATAACATTAGTTCAATCAACCTGACTAAAAACCCAATTCAACATTCCCGAACAAAACATATAGAAGTTAAACATCACTTTGTAAGGGATCATGTAGCTAGGGGTGAAATAATACTTAAACATGTGGACTCAAAATCCAACTTAGCTGATATCTTTACCAAACCCTTACCTGAGTCTGAGTTTAGCTCACTAAGAAGGTAGTTAGGGTTGTGCTTAGTAGAATAGGACTGATCTATATTATTTTCCTAAAAACTTTTCCTATTTTTTCTTAATTTTTTTTGAAAATTAGCAAATTTATCATTTCTTTTATCAAGTTTTTGAAATTTAAAATGATTTTCAGACTTAGTTTTATTTCAAAAACTACCCCCTTCAAAACTAGGGTTTTTTCATAAAATGGACTTAGCTTAGGCCCTAACCCTAGAACTGCATGCACCTATAGATCTAGAAGCCAGCATCTCACAAGCACCTTAGCGTAGTTTTGAATGATAACCTAGACTGAGTTGAGATGCTTAGGTCTATGCCTTGATTCAAGATGCTTTAAGTCAGTGCATTTGTAGTAATTGGGGCAATAAATACAAGTTGAACAAGCTTAGAAAATCTAACTTGATCAGATCACTTAACTTGACTAACCCTAGCGAAAGCTACTGTTTATGACAGTTAGTAAGTAGTTAACATGGTTAGACAGGACCCGAACAAGATTGGTTTAATTTGGTTTGGTCCAGTTTATTAATTATTAGAGTTGATTCAATACAGAATTTCAATTTCTTACTAGCTCTAATTTACTTGCTGTAATTAGTATCAATTCTTTTTGATATATGACAAAGGGGGAGAGAAACAAAAGAAAGAGGGTTTTTTTTTCAAATTTCTCAAAATTTTCAAAACTTTCTATCTCTTTTTCAAAAAGTTCTAAGTGCACAGTTTTCAAGTACTTTTCAGTTTTTAAATACATAAAAAGGTTTTAAAATTTTTTCTAAGTATGTTTCAAGTGCTTCAAACTTTTTCTAAGTGCTCTTAAAATAGTTCAAAAAGGCTTCAAAATTTCTAAGTGTATTTTGAAAAACATTTCTAAAGAAGTTTTTTCTTAATAAACAAATTTGCCTAAGCTAAATTATTTTTTAAAAAACTTGTTGGCAAATGTGCTAAGTAAATTTTTTTTCTTAGTAAACAAATTCTTTTTGTGAAAATGTTTTTAAGAAAAATTTTCTAAGTTGGGAAATTTTCCAAGATCTCAAAATTAAAACTTTGCAAGGAAAATCAGTTTTCGAAACTTGTTTTGCCTAAGTAAATTTTCAAAATATTGAAACAAAATTAGGCTTACAAAACCTTTTCAAAAATTGCCTAAGTATTCTTGAGTACAATTGCTTTATTTTCGAAAACACTTAGTCAAAAAACTGAAAGTTTTTGCTAAATCTTGAAAAACACTTAGCACTTAGAAAGTTTACAAAACCCACATGATATTGAAAATTTCAAAGGGAGAATGTGAAATTCAGGGGGAGATAAAATTCTATTGTGTTGTTAGATTACTATAATTTGTTCTTAACTTAAGTTTTTGAACCGTGATTGCCATAAATCAAAATGGGGGAGATTGTTGGTGCCGGAAGCACCAAAGTCGAACCTTTGTTTTGATAATGGCAAAGGGTTCAGAAGTTAAGATTTGGTTGTGATCTAACAAGCTGATTAAGTGTGTAGGAAAGTCCTAGGTACACTAAGCACTAAGTCCTGGTTCATTGAATTGGGCACTAAGTCCTGGCCGCGGGCTGGGCAACTAAGTCCTGACCTAAAGTTGGGCAATAAGACCTGGTGAGTGAAGCTGGGCACTAAGACTTGGTCAAGGACTGGGCACTGAAGACCTAGTGAGTGAAGCTGGGTACTAAGACTTGGTCGAGGACTGACACCGAAGACCCGGTGAGTGAAGCTGGGCAAAAGTCCAACCGGAGGAGCCGGTTGGCAAAAAGGTAAATTCTCCCGAGAGGAGTAGGTGAGGAAATGTTCCCCGTAGGAGGGAACATTAGGCGTCGGTTCAACCTAGGGTTCCATTTGAGAAACCCAAAGTCAGAACCAAGATAGCTTAGGCTGTAAAGAATGTCTAACATATCATATATTTGCTTCTTGTGTTTTGGAACTAACCCTGGTTGCAGGAAATGAAGGGACGGTGTTTCTGCAGCTCAGGCGCCTCATTGGAAGGAGGCGCCTCACTGGGCTAGGCACCTGTATGGATACAGGCGCCCCAGTGCAAGGCGAAACCGAGACCATCGAAGCAAACTACCATGAAAGCCTTTGGACCAAGTCATGCTAGGCGCTGTGTTAACACAGGCACCCCAGTCAGCTCAGGCGCCTCAATGAAGGGGATAAGCGCTGACCAAGCCTGTGGATTAGAGTTCGCGCAGGAGAGGCCACGTGTCAGGCGCCCCCTTCAACACAGGCGCCCAGTCGACCACTATAAAAGGCGGTTCACCCCCAAGGCTTCAGAACAACTTGCAATTCTCGCTTTCAACACTTTCGCTCAAGCGCTACGCCCCGACAAGCTCCGAACTCACGATTCAAGCGCTGACGACGACCCTCTGCTCCGAAATTCCATCCACTCCAGTCGTCGGTAAAAGCTGTCATTTCTTAAGTGTTGTAATTCTCTTTTTCGATTCTATATCTGTACTCGAAACTGTAATCATTTATACGAATATAGAATTGCCCAATGTAAATGGTCAAGGACCGTGGGCCTTGGAGTAGGAGCCGACCGCGACTCCGAACTAAGTAAAACAAACTGTGTTAGTGACTTTGTTTTACTCTTTTCCGCTGCATAATTTCTCTAACTGTTTGAAAATTTTTCGATCGATTTTCACCCCCCCTATCGATATACTCCGATCCAACAGTTAAGATGACTGAAATTGACATCCTCTTTACTATGATTGTTAGTTTACTATGTGCCAAACTTACAAATAGAAATTACCTAAAAAATCTCTAAAAACTAAGAGTCTATATACATCAAAGCACAAATACTCAAACTTTAATCGATCACTTTTAATTGAGTATAACCCTTTTTTTATTTGGTACAAGGAGCACCAGATAATCAAACTTGTGTCTTGATGATTGACAAAGGTTTAAAGTTAAGGTTAATTGTGAGCTAACAAGATTTATCAAGTGTGCAAGTGGCTCAACTTAGGAAGTCCTAGTCGATCAAATTAACTAGATACTAGACAAGTTAAGCCCTAGTAGGTAAGCTAGACTAGAGACTAGGCAAGGAAGACTTGGCAGATCGAGGACACCAAGCGAAAAGACTAGATGAGTTAGTGGATCAGACGTCTAGCAAGTCGATGGTGTCGTGAGTGCTAAAGTGGGGGGGGGGGGGGGGGGGGGGGGTGAATAGTTTCAATTACTTCTCATAGTCACTTTGTGCTCGTTGTTGAATATGCAGTAAAACTTCAATTCAAACTTGGATGTCACATGCATTATACTTGGATTTTACTTGATATCTACCTCATTGAGGTGACTAATCCAAGGGTCCACTTCTCATTCACAGTTTTACTAAGAACTTTCTCCTCATTGGAAACCTTTTAAAGACAGAGAAACCTCTTACAAGCTTGAGTACAAAAATACAGAAAGAAATGTAAACAAGATTACAAACGAAATTGAAAACAACTTTACAATGAAAAACCTTACTTTGATTAGCCTCTTGATAATTGGAAAATATAGCAGCACTTGTCTCCAACATCACAAGAACCCACCCGTCAAAATCTCCATAAAACTCCCTTTACTATGATTGTTTTTAGGCCAGAAAATATCTCCCAATCAATTGACCTTACCCCCAATTGATTGCCACGTTAAATTTGACCGTCTAAACCTGTAGAATGACTCATTTTCACCTAACCAATCGATTGGCGAGTCATACCAATCGATTGCTGGCTTTTATCATTACCTCAATCGATTCTGAAGCCTAATGTTCTCTCCAGAAAGCATTGCTAATCGATTAACCTAATCGTTTGACAAGGCTAAATTAATTTGGCCAATTGATTTGACATACTTATGTTTCCTCATAGAACACTTGCCAATCAATTACCTTAAGCCTAATTGATTACTTTAATTGATTCTAGACTATACTGCTCTTTGGAAATTTACTCTTAATCGATTGAACTAATCAATTACTTTGGGCTAATTATCGCACCAATTGATTACCCAACCCTAAATATTGAATTTAAGTTTAGAGTTTACCAATCAATTGATGCATCTCGCCAATCAATTTGTAACTCTAAATTCAACGTTTTCAAGGCTGAATTCATGTCTTTCCTAGTATCGGATTAACGTCAACCTACCAGAATTTCTTTTACCTAACATCCAGTTATTCATGATCTGCTGGGATTGTTTGTTGCCTAGCATACGGTCAACCATGACTTGACAAGGTTTCTTCGTCAAGTGTTCGGTTAACCTTTGACCCACTTAGATTTTCTCTCAAATGTTCAATCAACCTTTGACCTGTTAGAGCAATCTAGTTGCCTTACGTTTTGATATTTGGGCAAAGGTTTAAGTTAGGTTTATTATTGTATTAGATATGTATTGTGAGTGTGAAGGTTTGTAGGATACACATAGACTTAGCTTGACGGCTTCAGATCCGGTGAAGGAGGGAGAGGCATCCGAGGGACCGTGGACAAGACAGCAACGATGAGCCGAGGAAAGTGCATTTCGAGTCATACGCGAAGGATGACATATGGAGACGAGCCGTGGGCTTGTATGCATCCGAGGGATGAGAGCCAAAGTGAAGAAGGCTTAAAGGCAAGAGTCAAGGCTGTAAAGAAAAGTCAAGTGAGTCGTGAGGGTCCGAGTGCGAGTGAACTGTACTCGGGAAGGGAAACTCTAGGTTTAGGATTTGGTCAGTCGACTGGTAGAGGTCACAGAAAAATCAGTCGATTGATCTTTTGTGCAATCCACTGGTGTTAGTTGGGAATTCGAAGGTTGAGCTGTAACGTTTGGATTTGGCTGGATCAGTCGACTAGTGTTGGAACCAGTCAACTGGTAATGGCTAGTTCAGCCACGAGCTCTATTTAAGGGAGCTTAGTTTGGCTGCTAGGGTTGACGAAATAAGCTTGGTTAAAGCTTATTAGTAGTCTTCCTTAGCTCTGGTGTTCTTGGTGAGTTTGTGGTGAGGTTTCTCCACCCACAAGGAGCTACAAGAGCTAGTCGAAGATTTTCGGGGATTCATCCACCAACGGATCGAGATCGTCTACCATACGGACTGCCGTGGAGTAGGAGTGTCATCTCCGAACCACGTTAAAGATTTTATGTTAACGGTTTATTTTCTTTATTAGTTTAATTTGTTTTGTATTCCGCTGTGCACTAACAAAGTATAGGAGAAAATCACAATTAGTGGGTGATCGACTATTCACCCCCTCTAGCCATACGATCAAGTCTCAACATAACCCACTTGAACTTTTCTCTTGTTAACTTTCACGTTGGACTTCCGATCACCAAGTGTCCAGTCAACCTTTGACCCACTTGAGCGTTCCTCTTGCCAACCTTCCTGTTGGACTTTCTGTCACAAAATATACCCACTTGGATTTCTCTCATGTACTAATTATCTGGTCCTTTGTGAACAACTTAGACTTTTCGTTTGTGCCAAGTATCTGGTCATCTGTAACACACTTAGACTTTTCTCTTGCCAACTTTCTGTTGGACTTCTGATATCGTTAAGTATCTGATTAAATTTGATCTACTTGACTTTTCTCTCACATGTTGATCAAACATCTAAACCCAACCTCGAGTCAATCAAAGCTTAGTCAACTTGGTTAACCTTAACTTGAGGTATATTACATCAATAGATGGGTCAGCGAGCACAGGATATCCAAGAAAACCCTAGGGGTGAAGGATCGGATGCTGAGAAAAAAATATTCAAACAGGTCAGGAGGATAGAATATTTGGCATTAGGTAAACTCTCTTGAGTGGAGTGTGCAAGGATGAGTTCCCTTTAAAGGAATAGTAGGTATTGGTCCGACAAACGGACGGGAAATCCAAAATTGAGATTGAATAGTAAGGCGACTGTGAAAATAAATTACGATTTCATATTACTATTTTTGCTACCACTACGTGGTGCAGGGATCTATAATCAAAAGTTGGTTGGAACCAATGAATTCCGAGTGACCGTACTAGTTACAGGTGATCAGATAAGGTCTAGGCATTCGGATGGCCCGAACTCAACCTAGTGTGCAAAAAAGTTGGCACAATCTGATTGGGCTATGCACATCAACATCTAGGTGCCCACAAAGGTTATAGGCGCAAGGATAAGTCGCAACTGAAGAAGTTGGATATATAGAGTTTAATCTAGTTCGTGCCACGTCAATAGTCAAGGTACCTTGAAAGGTTCTAGGCACTAGGAGATGGATAAGTAGCTGTTGATTCAGATCGAATAGACGCACTGTTGTGGGCACCCAAAAAACCCAAAAGGCCTTCTAGGCACTCAGAACAAGTCTTTATAAGAAAATATGAATAGAGCCTTCAAAGAATCAATCTTACTGTTACTACTCTTGATCTCCGTACCTAAAATTGACACTCCAAGCTATGCAACCGGGAAGCTCTAAGAGGGGGGAGGGGTACTTAGGACTTCCAGATTGGCTTGATAAGTTTGTGTGTTTAATTATAGCATTGTGATTATTTTATTTATTTCATTGTGTTTGTTTTTGAACTGTAAGACGAGTTTTTTCACATCCAGAAAGATTTTGAAAAAGAGACCACTAGTGGACGGATGCCTCCCATACATAGGCCTTGGAATACGAACTCTATGGGGTTGAGAACTAAGTAAATCTCGCGTGTCCTCCTAAATTATTTGTTTTTATTTTGTATGTTTCTGCTACTAACTCTTTTAATAGAATGAACACACAAAGAATGAAAAGAAATGAGAAAGATCGATATTCAGCCTCTCTCTATCGACTCACATCGATCTTATAATTGGTATTAGAGCCTAGAAGGTTCTCGATCGTATTAATCGTTAAGGGAGCAAAGATGCCAAAGATTGAGAGACAGTTAAAGGTATAATTTTTAAAATATGAATTTCAAATACCATATTATCTATTTTAAATGTAGGGGGAGAGACAACTAAAAAAAATGCCCTACTAGCATTGCAGCATCAGAGAGAAAGGAGGAATCGATGTCTCGAGCCTGGAGGAACAAAGAATAAGTGTTTTAAGTGGTAGTGTTTCGAATATTACAAGAATAAGTGTTAAAAAAAATAAGACGAAGAATAAGTCCACAAAATTAGGTGTTGCTAGAAAGATTAGTGTAGTTATTTATGAAAATGTCCTTAATATTTTACATGATAAAGTAGTTTCTTCTGGTAATAAATTAAATATAATTTGCATGGTAAGTTAGATGTGAAAAATTCAAAAAAATCTAAATTAATTAAAAATTTTAAATAATTATGATAATTCGAAATTAATAAAAATATTAATTTGGAAAATTCAAATCTGATTAATTAAGACAATTCCAAATTAAATTAAATTAAAGAAAATATTAATTTAAAATTCAAATCCCGTTAATCAAGGTAATTCGAAATGCTAACTTGAAAAATTCAAATCTAATTAATCAACCATATTGATCTAGATCTAAATAAAATTAATCATAAGCTTAATAAAATTTTTGATTTATTCAATTAAGGTAAATCTAAATTGAATAATTAATTAATCATAATAATTCAAACTTAATTAATTATCAAGATAAATTTAATTTGAACAATTTAAATTTAATTATTTCAGAATTAAATAATAAATTTATTAATCAAGATAATTCCAAAAATAACTTGATCAATTTAATCCTAAAATTCAATTTATATGGAATTAAATAATAAATTAATTAATAAAAATAATTCCAAAAATAATTTGATAAAGTCAAATATTAAAAATTCAAATTTCAAAAATTCAGAAAATATATTCAATCGTCAAAAACAAATTAAAAACAAGTCTATAAATACAAAACTTAATAAGACAAATTCTAATCTTAAAAATTCAAGATCCGAAAAATTCGAAAATACTTCTTATAAACTCAGAAAAGTCAAATTCAATTAATAACAAGATAAATTTGAAATTAATAATTCAAATTTAATTATTAAAAATTCAAAATATCCGAAATTAAATCCTAAAATTCTACAAAATATATCTACTAATTTTAAAAAGTCATTTTAAGGAATTCGAAATTTAAGATTACAAATTCAAATTCTGAAAAGATAAAGTGCTCTTGGTTGAAAATTTTAAGTTCAATTTGCTTAGCATTAGCTAACTCTGTGATATTAGTTACATAGTTACTTTCACCAACTCTGACTGCCTTATTAGAAACCTCCAAGACTCAGAGATAACACTTAAGGGCACTAGGAAAAATAACGTTTACACTATTAATTTACTTATAATACCTAAATGTTTTCTGACTCAATTAGAAGAATCTAACATTTGGCATAGGAGATTAGGTCACACTAATACCAAATTACTTTCAAGAATAACTCAACTTGGTTTAATTAAAGGTGTACCTAAAATCAATAATTTTGAAAATATAAATTGTAACTCATGTAAACAAGGCAAACAAACAAAGTCAACTCATAAACCAACCCAATCAGACTTAACCCAAACCACACTTGAGCTCCTACACCTTGATCTATTTGATTCACATTGAGCCAAGTCACTAAGCGGGAATCGTACTGCTTACTGCTTAGTAATCATCGACGATTACTCTAGGTTTACCTGGGTTATGTTCTTGAAAACTAAGGATGAAACCTTTAATTTATTTAATGACTTATGCAAAATAATTAAAAATCAAAATGATACTAAAATTAAAAGACTTAGGAGTAACCATGGGGGACAGTTGGAAAAATCAAAAATTTGAGGAGTTTTATAAAATTAATGGGTATATCCATGAGTTTTCCTGTCCTAGAACCCTCCAACAAAATGGGATAGTTGAGAGAAAGAATAGAACCCTTCAGGAAGCCGCTATGACCATGCTCAACGAATATAACCTAGCTAACCAATTTTGGGCTGAAGCGGTAAATACAGTGTGTTACATTCAAAATAGGGTATTAATTAATAAAAGACACAATAAGACACCCTATGAACTCTATTATCACAGATTACCTAATTTACACTATTTAAGAGTTTTTGGGTGCAAAGTTCATATTTTGAATACTAAAGATTACCTAGGTAAGTTCCAATCTAAGTCAACCCCAGGGACTTTCTTTGGATATTCAACAACTAGTAGAGCTTACAGGGTTTATAATAAACAAACCCACAAAATTGAGGAAACTACCAATTTAATCTTTGACGAAGAGGTTGAACCAAAATTTGACAATCAAAATCTAAACCAATCAGATCTTGATAAAGAAGGCAGTGAATCATTAATAGAACCATCAATTGAACCACTGATTGAACTATTGAATGAACTATCACTTGAACCAACTACTGAGATATCAACTGAACCAATAACTGAATCAACCCAAGTAGTTGAACCAAACCGTCCAGTCAGACCTGAGGTTGAACCTAGCTCTAGAAGAACAAAGAAACCCAGACTCAATCATCCATCTAATCAAATCATGGGTGATCCAACCTTAGGAATTAGAACTAGGTCTTCTAATACAAATCTTAGTCAGATCGCACTTATTTCAAAAAAAATGAACCTAAAACTATAGAAGAAGCCCTACCTGACCCAGATTGGGTCATAGCAATGCAAAAAGAACTAGCCCAATTTGAGAGAAACCAAGTCTGGGAATTAGTACCTAAACCTGAGGGAAAATCAATTATAGACACTAAGTGGGTTTTTAGAAATAAATTGAATGATCAAGGGGAAATTGTGAGAAACAAAGCCCGCTTAGTGGCTAAAGGGTTTAGTCAAGTTGAACGGTTAGATTATGATGAAACCTATGCCCCAGTAGCCAGACTTGAATCAATTAGAATGTTATTAGCTTTTCAGCCCATAGAGGGTTTAAACTATACCAAATAGATGTTAAGTCTGCTTTTCTTAATGGGTTTATAAAAGAAGAAGTATATGTAGGATAACCCCCAGGATTTGAGGACTTAGAAAAACCTGAATATGTATTCAAGCTTAGGAAAGCGCTTTATGGGTTGAAACAAGCACCTAGTGTAAGTACCCCTGGTTGATTTTGAGGTGATCAACCGATTTAAGTTAGGTCTGTTGGATCGTGAAAACCGATAGAGAGGGGGTGAATATCGGAAAACTTTCGGATTTGAGTAAGAGTAGGTACGCAGCGGAAATTAAAAAATAAGACACAGAGACACAGTCGATTTACTTGGTTCGGAGCCTGTGTCGACTCCTACTCCAAGGCCCACGGTCGTTGACCGTTTACTTTGGGCAATTCTATATAGGCGCAAAGAGGTTTACAGAATTTAATTACAAAGATTAGTGCAGTAAATAAAAAGAACGCTCTTCTTTACCGACGTCCGAAGTAGATCAACTTTTTCGGAGCAGCGGGACGTCGTCGGCTCGAGTTGGAGAGTGTCCGGAGCAAGGCACGAGCGTAGAAGAGCTTTGAGGCGTTGAGAGAGTTGTTGTCTTGAAGCCTTGGTCGAAGGCCCTTTATATAGGGCCTGGGGGCGTCCGGGACGTCGGGGCGCCCCCCACGTGGCCTTTGATCCGCCAAAGTCTCGGTCGCGTCTGATCCTCTGGATCCGCTTTGACCGGGGCGCCCGGAGCGCTCGGGGCGCCCGGATTGACCGGGTCAAACTTTATCCGCTTGGCTTCGAGGGCTTTTGGTTCGATGCATGCGCATGGGGCGCCCGGGTCGCTGGGGGCACCCGGGAGCAGTGCGGGCGCCCGAGAGCACGGGGGCGCCCCGCCCAGCAGCTATTCGAACCCTTTTTCCTTTGACATGTTTTGTATGTACCTTGGGGGCGCCCGGGACGCTCCGGGCGCCCTACTCAGCCTTGCCTCTCTCCTTTAAGGCTTTCTGAGCTGCAGACACACATTCCTTCGGTCCTGCATCCAGGGTTAGTCCAAAACACAATAATAATAATTTATTAGATTTATACAGCCTTAGCTGTCTTGGTTCTGACTTTGGTCTCCAAAATGGAGCCCTAGGTCGAACCGACGCCTACTGTTCCCTCGACGGGGAACGCGTCCTCACCTACTCCTCTCGGGAGAAATTACCTGATGCCAACCGCTCCTTTGGTTGGACTTTTGCCTGACGGTCCTTTGTCAGGTCTTGTAAACTGGCAGTCCTTCGCCAGTTGCCTAGCAGTCCTTCGCTAGGGCTTAAGTCCCAGGCTGTCCTTTGCCTGGAGCCTAGCAGTCCTTCACTAGGGCTTGATACTGGCAGTCCTTCGCCAGTTGCCTAGCAATCCTTCGCTAGGGCTTTCTTTCCTGGCATTCCTTTGCCAGTTTCTAGCAGTCCTTTGCTAGGGTTTTTCCTGCACACTAGATTAACTTGTTAGAAAACAAGACTTAACTTTTGACCTATGTTGCCATTATCAAAACACAGGTTTGACTTAGGTGCATTCTGCACCAACAAGGTCCTGGTATGTTTAATCCCTCTGCTAAGTGTGCAGGAGCTTAGGTACGGAGGAAGTCGAGCGTAAGACGTAGCGGATGAGAAGGATTGTGTGGCGAAGTGAGTCGACGGGCTCGGTACAATCCGAGGGACGCGGAAGCTGCGGAAGAGTACGCTGGTAGAGCGAGAAGGATGTGTGCGGTGTCCGAGGGACGAGAAGCCGGGAGGAAGGACGCTCGAGGGGCGAAAGGCCGGAGTCGGGTTCGGGTGAGCCTAACTCCGGTTGGCCGGAAATCACCCAGAAGATGAAGAACCAAAAGACTGGTCAGTTTGACCATGTCAAACAAAGCGCTCGAAAAAAGAAGAATTTAATTGCTACTAAGAAGAGTCGATCCCAAGACCTCACATAACATATGCTGCCATGGATTACCAGTTGGGATAGCAGTTAATGATACTGAGAGGCTGTCGATGATTCTACTTGAAGATGATAACATCGAAGTCTAAAGCAGATGATAAAGTCTTAAAGGATAAAACCTTATCCTTGAATCAGATCCAATGGATGCAGTTTAATCCCATCCAAGATCAACCATCCAGATTATATCTATGAATCAACGACCAAGAGAAAATTCCTCAATAATCAACAAGGGCATGGTATGAACGATTATCAACTTATTTAATTTCTAAGGAATTTAACCAAGGTCAAATTGACTCCACATTATTTGTTAAAACCTTAGAAAAAGATATATTTATTGCACAAATATACGTTGTTGATATAATATTTGGATCTACTAATTCTAATTTTCTAAAAGAATTTATCAAAATCATGGAGAGTGAATTTGAAATGAGCTTGGTAGGTGAGCTCAACTTTTTCTTAGGGCTACAAATTAAACAAATTAGGGATGATAATTATGTCTATCAATCCAAATATGTTAAAGAATTAATAAAGAAATTCAAAATGGATAATTCTAAAAGCTTAGGTACTCCTATGGCTACTAATGTCAAAATTGATAATGACCCTGAGGGTAAACCAGTTGACTTAAAATTTACCGGAGTATGATTGGTAGCTTACTATACTTAACTGCTAGTAAACCTTATATTTTGTTTTCTATAGGAATGTGTGTTAGATACCAAACCTGTGCTAAGGAATCCTACTTAGCAGCCCTAAAGAGAATTCTAAGGTACATTAAGGGTACCCTAAATGTAGGCATTTGGTATCCTAGGACTTCCACTTTTGAATTATCAGGATATTCTGACTCTAACTATGTCGATTGTAAATTAGATAGAAAGAGTACAAGTGAAAGTTGTCAATTGTTAGGAAATAGTCTAGTCAGCTGGTGTAGTAGAAAGCAACACTGCGTAGCTTTGTCTACAACTGAAGCAGAATATGTTGCCCTAGGAGAGTGTGTGACACAACTTTTATGGATGATGCACACTCTTAAGGATTTCCAGCTAGACTACACTCAAACTAAAGTTTTTATTGACAATATTATTCAATCAAATTAACTAAGAATCCAATTCAGCACTCCTGAACCAAACATATTGAAGTCAAACATAATTTTGTAAGGGATCATGTAGCCAGGGGCGAAATAGTACTTATGCATGTGGACTTAAAATCCAACTTAGCTGACATTTTTACCAAACCCATACGTGAATCTAAGTTTAGCTTAATAAGAAGGCAGTTAAGGTTGTGCTTAGTAGAATATGATTGTTCTACATTTTTTCAAAAATCTTTTCTATTTTTGCAATTTTTTCCCAAAATTAGCATTTAATGTATTTTGAAAAATCATTTCTTTTATCAAGTTATTGAAATTTAAAATGATTTTTCTGACTTAGTTTTTTTCAAAAAAAACTTACCCCCTTTAAAACTAAGGTTTTTTTACGCAAATGGACTTAGTTTAGGCCTTAACCCTAGAACTGTTAGGATGTATACTAAAAGTCTTGCTTTTGGTTAGGATACATCTACATTTTAAAGAGAATCAGAAAATCACACAGTGCATGTTTATATTAGTATTGTTGATGCAGTCTGGCCCGATTGTAGTTTTGGTGTTGACAACGATTTAAGTTTGGTTGAATGAATTCGGGTAAAGTCCAGGTGGATCGGGAGATCGCACGCTGGCATTGGAAAAGACCTAGTGGGACTACGCACACCTAGTGGGACTAGGTTGAAACCTTGGCTTGGAGGGTCAGGTCCTAGCTTGGAGAGCTAGGTTGGATGAAATCCTGGCTTGGAGGGCTAGGTCCTAGCTTGGAGGGCTAGGTTAGATGAAACCCTGGCTTGGAGGGCTAGGTCCTAGCTTGGAGGGCTAGGTTGGATGAAACCCTGGCTTGGAGGGTCAGGTCCTGTTAGTGATATGAGAGAAGTGTCCTAAGGCAATCGCCTTATGGTGTAAACATTTATATTAATAAATGATAATTCACTATTTGAGTATACATGTTTTGTGTATTTGATTGGGATCTTAAACTCATCTACTGAATGTCCGCAATACAAATCACAGCATAAGAGAATTTGTGATGGGATCACAACTAGTGATTATCTCTAATGTGCAATTGTGAAGTATTGAAATTATCCCTAGTCGATGAATTGATAAAAACGGACACTATCAATTCTGTTGAGACTAGCATGGGTTATTCTCTAATCAGCTGATTTTCACTGGCTGGTGACATTGGGATGTCCGGAGATAAACATGGATGCTAGTTAAGGGAACTAGTTCATTGGAGTGACTAGCTGTAAGACTTCATATGGGAATCTACATGTAGATATGTCAATGAAGTTCTTACTGCGGCTTAAGTGCGATGTTCCTTTGACTTGCGGTGTTCAAGTCATCTTGGTCATGGAGACTTATACTTTAACATCTTAAGCAAGCATCTCCAAGGAGGTGTGGACCCAGGATGATTGGGTATAAGCCGAGGTGCCCGAAGATGTTTGAACAGCCTACAAAGGATTCACCACTCCTTGCGAGGAATTGTATACCCAGGCCTATCGTCGGATTGTTACTCAAAACCTCTAGCCAGAGTATATCATGTTAAGAGTGCGAGTCTCTTAAATACATGAGAGTAATTAGAAATCCAAAGGACGAGAAAGACACTACTTGGGCTAGGTGTGACGTAGTCAGCCTAGTGGGGACTGACACCATAGACCGTGTCCTGAACCAAGTGGGTATAAGGTGGTGAAGGGAATGGGACACGATTCATTAGAGCTGCTGAAGGGTTTCAGAATAATTTCTTCTGAGGTCAAACCGTTGATCTTTCGATTAATTGGGGATCATGATGTACTACTAGGTGTCACTCATGATCGCTCTATAATTAGTTGATTATAGACGGCCAACATAAATCGAAAGCCTATTTAGTCACACGCACTACGAGTAATCCGAGGGATTTAAAACGAGTTGAAAATTGGATTTTCTGATCAAGAGAAATAAGTCGAATCTGAGTTAATCAGAGGCGCAATGGAAACTAAAAATGGCTAAGTCTTTTGAAGGCTTTTTGGGCGAATTAAATGAGTTTAATTCGTGATCAGTTCGGGTCGATTTTGACCGGCCAAAGAGGGTGTTAACCCTCCTTGGGTGGCCGGCCAATAAAGGGAGAATAAACCAATTTAATTGGTTTAATTAATAAAATAAATCTAGCGCTATTTATTTTATAAATTATGGATGAATAAATTTGTATAAAGAAATTTATATAAATAAATTTGTAGAAATTTATTCTTTTTATGGAAGTTAAAATAATCCATGAAATGGTTTATTTTAATTTTATAAAATCAATTAGAATTGATTTTTCCATAATAAGAAAGTTTATAAATTTCTTATAAAATTTATTCCATAATTTAAAGAGAAGAAGAATTTGTTTTATTATAAATTAGTTATAATAAGACTCGGCTTAAACGGAATAATTAATAAGAGAATTTATAAGATAAATTTCTTATAACTAATTCCGTTAATTCCGTTAATTCGGTTTAGAGGGAGACTTAGCAAAGGAGTTGCTACTATATAAAGGAACCAAAGGCAAACCCTTATTCTCAATCAACTAATCAAGTTGTGAAGAGCTCTCCCTCTCTCTCTTCTCTTCTCCCTCCCCTCTCCTCCCTTAGGGCCGGCGCCCACTTGGTGACCTAGGGCCGGCGCACCTCATCCACTTCCTTGGGTTGTGGCGTGAGCATTCAAGAAGAAGGAGAACCCGAACAAGAAGAAGAAGAAGCGGATAGCGACTCCTCTCTTCTCGGAATTCGATTCCGTTACTTCGTTGGTTAGTTTCCCTTTCCTCTCTTGATCTTTCTTGTTGTGCCTATAGAGAATCTAGTAGTTCTCGTCGGCACAAAACTCGTGACTTTGCGAAGTCATCCCGAAGAGAACTCGGCGTGGACGCGAATAGAGGCGGAGCTTCCAAGGGACGCTACGGTTGGATCTCGTCCCTTACTTCGAGTTACGAGAGGTACTTAGTGAATTAGTTTACTTTTCTGCAAAGTTTTATTTTATGATTATGTCAACACACTATAAGGTTGCATGCTAGATACGAAGTTAAAATAATTTAGGAAATTATTTTATGCAAATTCTTCCGCTGCACGTAAAAATTTAAAATTTTACGAACTCTTATCCTTGTCAACATGCACCCGGTCCCAACAGTGGTATCAGAGCCGGTTAGTGTTCGACATTATCATATAATTGTTTTGCGGAACACTTTGTCATGATCTCAATTTCGGAAAAAAATTTCAATTATGGAAACTTTCAAATTATAATAGATTTTAGATTTAGAAATTTCAAAGTTTGGAAATCTTCATGAAATTTCGCAAACGTTTGGAATTTTCTAGTTTCTAAAATTTTATGATAATTGTGAAAACTTCCCATCTTTGGAAACTTTCCAAATTTTGGAAATTTTTCTATTTTAGAAATTTTTCAATTTTTGGAAATATGTAAGTTTTCTTTTTACCAGAAACTTACAATTATTCTGAAAAATTATTTTTGAAATCTCGCAATTTTGGGCACTTTCTTTTGAGAAAGTCTAGACAAATTCATGGACAGTTAATTGACAATTAAATTTGAATTGGTTTTTAAATTGACAACAAAATTCTTTATTTTGGATTGAGCCTCGGGGAGCCGTCCAATTTAAAGTTAGTTGTTGTAATTTAATTTCCCAATTTTAATTGAAATTGTCATGTTTGATTTGGATTGAGCCTCGGGGAGCCGTCCAATTGGATTTACAACACATTACTTTTCTTTGGGTATCTGAGCCTCGGGGAGCCACCCTTAGAAAATAATTTGTTGTAATTAATTAAATCCATGAATAAAATATGTTGAAGAGGTGATGCTCTTACATATTGTTGTCTCTAAAATTAATTAGGAAAATGGTTTCCTATAGAGTTTTCTTAAATAAGATTTTCATGAAAATAATATGTAGTTGAATTAAGGGATTTGTCTCTTAATTTAATAAGATTTGATTTAGAGAAATCAAAATCTTGAACATATTATTTCCGAAATTAATTATGACAATTTAGGAAATTGTTTCCCAAAACAATTCCTTTAATAAAGTATGAAATTATAATTAGGAAATCCGGTTCCTAATTTAATTCATGAGACTTGATAAATTAAGTCACATACATACTTTATTAAGGAAAACGTTAGTCATGACATAATTATATGTCATGAATGTGCTTAGAAAAGAATGAGACCCAAACACCCCTTACAAAATATTAAGGCTAACACCTTCCATTAATATGGTTAGAATCGGAGTTTTGTTTCTTGATTGGGTTGATGGACACATCCATGCCCGACTTGAACCTCAACATGTTCAAACCATGGAATTAGTTTATGAATAATATAGTTGGAGTCAGAGGTCAATCCTTAGTTTTGGTTGTTGGACACATCCAAGCCTGACTAAGCGGTTGAATGAGCTCCAACCATGTTAAAACTATTTCTTGATTAATGGGTCAGCCTTAAGCTTGGAGCATCGATTTGTTGTGCCACAGCCAAGGTCGATGTAAAGAGAGGTGCAGTTGGGTGCTATGTATATCGATACATACTTGTTAATGAGTTAACAACCCAATGATTTATGCAAATATTCAATTAGTTGATAGCATAAAGTGATAGTTACATATATGTGATGTGTAATCGGTATAATTACCTACCTTCATAGCTAAGAAAAACTTGATAGCCACAGCCATGGTGGTTCTTATCTATGGTTGGATATCAACCTATTTGGAGATGTTCCTACGATCTCCCGAATTGATAATAAGGGTGATTCAATTCGTAAAATAAATAGGATTTAATTTATGTATGTTGATACATTCTTTATCAATCTTCTCACATAAACTTAATTTGTATTTCTAGGTTAATCACTCGATCATGTCTTCTCTGAATTTGCGTTCCATTTTGGACACCAACAAACTGACTGGGCCGAACTTCATGGACTGGCTTCGAAACCTGAGGATAGTCCTCAAGGCAGAGAAGCTTGCCTATGTCCTTGAAAATCGACTTCCCAACCATCCTCCAGAGAATGCAACTCCAGACCCATTGTTGGCCTATTAGAAACATGTGACCGATTCTGAAATGGCGGATTGCATCATGCTAGCATCTATGGTACCTGAGCTGCAAAAGCAGCATGAGCATATGGATGCTTATACCATCATCTTCCATCTTCATGAGTTATTTGAAGAGCAGGCGAGATCCGAAAGGTTCGAGGTCTCCAGACTCCTCTTCACCTCAAAGATGCAGGAAGGCACTTCTGCCTCACAATTCGTGTTAAAGATGTTGGGGTACATTAAGCGACTGAGCACACTCGGCTTTGCAATGGATCATGAACTAAGTATTGACTTAATTCTGAATTGTCTGCCCAAAAGTTGTTCACAATTTGTGATGAACTATCGGATGAACAAGCTGGAGACTACCATTCCTGAGTTAATCAACATGCTGAAGGCTGTTGAGCCCGCTGTAAAGCAGGATCAAAAGGCAGTACTGTTAGTTGGTTCCTCGAAGAAAGGTTCTAAGAGGAAGGCCAAAGAACAGAACAAAGGGAAGAAGAAAAAGGCCAAGAAGACTGAAAAGAAACCAAAAGGAACTTGCCATCATTGTGGCAAGGAGGGTCACTGGCGAAGAAACTGCAAGGCTTATCTTGAGTCCTTGAAGAATAAGCATCGATGCCCCTTCCTCTTCAGGTATCTTCGTTATTGAATGTCACTCTATTTCCTCAAATACCTGGGTACTTGATACTGGGTGTAGCTCACATATATGTAATGACATACAGGGGCTAAGGAATAGAAGAAGACTTGTCAAAGGAGAAGCAAATATGCGAGTTGGAAATGGAGCAAAGATTGCTGCTGTTGCCATCGGAACCTATTTGCTAAAGCTCCCCACTGGACGTGTCTTAGAATTGGATAATTGTTATTTTGTTCCTTCATTAATAAAGAACATTGTATCTATTTCATGTTTGAATGAAAAAGGTTATCATTTAACTTTTAGTAACAATTGTTGTTACATAACTTTAAATGGCGTTCTTTATGGGAATGGAACTTTGTGCAATGGCATCTACACGTTAGATTTATCCAATGACGTTTTC
Source organism: Boesenbergia rotunda (assembly GCA_024364735.1). NCBI lineage: Eukaryota > Viridiplantae > Streptophyta > Magnoliopsida > Zingiberales > Zingiberaceae > Boesenbergia > Boesenbergia rotunda. The sequence continues at coordinate 263,369 of JAGFNQ010007580.1, read as the reverse complement.
AATATCGAAGTTAGCAACAAACGTGCTCGAATAGATAATCGAATAGACTCCTACACGTGGCACTGTCGTCTTGGCCATATAAGTAAGAAACGCATGACCGAATTACACCGATGTGGAATTTTGGAATCATTTGAACCCGGTTCATTTGATACATGTGAATCATGCTTAAAAGGCAAGATGACCAAATTATCCTTTTCCGGAAAAGGTAATCCAGTGGGAGAATTGCTTGGTCTAATACATACCGATGTATGTGGACCAATGTCAACTCTAGCACAAGGAGGCTATAGCTACTTCATCACCTTTATCGATGATCACTCACGATTCGGGTATGTGTTCTTAATGAAACACAAATCTGAAGCTTTTGAGAAATTCAAAGAGTTCAGAAATGAAGTAGAGAAACAACTTGGCAAAAGTATTAAAATACTTCGATCCGATCGGGGTGGTGAATACTTAAGTCAAGAGTTTCAAGATTATCTTAGGGACAATGGGATACTGTCCCAATGGACTCCGCCATATACACCACAGCATAATGGTGTATCTGAGAGGCGCAACCGAACCTTGATGGACATGGTTAGGTCTATGATGAATCATGCAACTCTTCCAAAATCCTTTTGGGGCTATGCACTTAAGACAGCTGTTTACTTGCTAAACAGAGTCCCGACCAAGGTAGTCTCTACTACTCCATATGAGATTTGGAATAGTAAGAAACCTCACTTAACTCACCTTAAGATATGGGGTTGTCCTGCTTATGTGAAGCGGGTTGTATCAGACAAATTGGATGCTAAGTCTGATAAATGTCTATTTATTGGATACCCTAAGGAAACGAAGGGTTACCAATTCTATCATCCCTCGGAACAAAAGGTGTTTGTTTCAAGGCATGCTGTATTTCTAGAAAAAGAATTTCTTTTACAAGAAAACAGTGGGAGTGGCATTGAACTTGATGAAGTTCAAGAAACTCCAATAGACATTACAGAGACACCGAGTCTAGGCCCACAACCGATAATTCATAATGATGAGCTATCAGTTGAACCTAAAACTACACCACCTCTTCGTAGGTCTGATAGGACACGCAACATTCCAGAGAGATACGGATTTCTCGTAAGTGAATCGAACGACGTGTTGCTCATTGGGGATGACGAACCTATCAGTTATGAAGATGTTCTGAAAAGTTCAGAAAGGGACAAATGGCTTGAAGCCATGAAGTCGGAAATGGATTCCATGTACAAAATCAAGTATGGGACTTGGTTAACCCACCTGAAGGGATTAAACCCATAGGGTGCAAATGGGTTTTCAAGAAGAAAACCGACATGGAAGGTAATGTTGTTACCTTTAAGGCTAGATTAGTGGCAAAAGGATATCGTCAGAAGCAAGGAATTGATTATGACGAAACCTATTCGCCAGTAGCTATGCTTAAATCCATTCGGATGCTCCTAGCCATAGCAGCTCATTATGATTATGAGATATGGCAAATGGATGTGAAAACAGCTTTCCTTAATGGAAACCTGCTTGAGGATGTATACATGATACAACCTGAAGGTTTCACATCGGTTGATAAAACCAAAGTATGCAAGCTTCGACGATCCATATATGGACTGAAGCAAGCATCTAGGAGCTGGAATATCCGTTTTGATGAGGCAATCAAAGAGTTTGATTTCTCACAAAATCCTGACGAACCTTGTGTGTACAAGAAGGTTAGTGGGAGTGCAGTCGTATTCCTAGTATTATATGTCGACGACATCTTACTTTATAGGAACGATATATCAGTCTTACAGACAGTTAAAATTTGGTTGTCCAAAACTTTCTCCATGAAAGACCTGGGAGAAGCAACCTACATCCTTGGGATTAGAATCTATAGAGATAGATCAAAACGGTTGCTTGGTCTTTCGCAGTCTACATATATAGACCGAGTGCTAAAAAGGTTTAGCATGTCGGAATCCAAGAAAGGTTACCTTCCCATCAGGCATGGGATCAACCTTTCAAAGTCTATGTGTCCGCGCACAGAAGACGAGAGGATTTGCATGAATAAGATTCCCTATGCATCCGCGATAGGATCTATCATGTATGTTATGTTATGTACTAGGCCCGATGTATCGTATGCTTTGAGCGTCACAAGCAGATACCAGTCGGATCCAGGAATGGATCATTGGGGTGGCTGTTAAGACAATCCTTAAGTACTTAAGAAGAACTAAGGATGTATTTCTAATATATGGAGAAGGAGATTGATAATACGT